>JZKD02S1820857.1:57082-86697 GCA_000966675.3 Picea glauca | reverse complement strand
TCCTATTTTGTTTTGATTTTCCATTTTTAGTATTCTAGATCCATTTTTATAGGATCTCATCCTACACTTTTTGTATCTATTTTGATTTGACTATTTTTAGTAAATCTGATCCATCCTTCAAGGATCTAGATTTCATCTTGTAAGGCTATAAAGCCAAAGACATTTGGAGCACTATGGGTTGAATCTAAGAGACATTTTCTAGCCATTGAAATTGAATCCTTATTCTGATAATAGAATCACAATCCTCTTTGGTTTTCAATATCAGATTCTTTCATATATTTCATGATTCTACACTTTATTCCAGTTTAGTTTAGCTTTTAAGAACTGACATCTTCTTATTAAGCTCATAAACTTGGATTAAAGAATTTCCTGCTGTCTTGTATGAACCTACATATGGTTGTATTTGGTTATTTGGACTAGTATTCTTCATCCCCTTTTTTCAACTCTGTTGTCTGATTATTGTTCTCTAAAAGCACTGTCTTATTCAGTTACATGATAAGTTGTTACTTTCATCATCTTTTGAGTTATCCCATTGATCCACAATTTCATAAACACAAAAAAACCATTATATTCTTAAGTTACCAAGCATTCTTAGCCTACAACCCTAAGGAGTTTCTTGGAGTGATAACAAATTTGCGCCATTGCCAGGGAGAGGAGATTGAAGCTCAGATTCCTTGGGAGATGACAAGATCTAGCTTTGATGATAGACAAAGTATGGACATTATTTGGTTGTAATCATCTATCTGGCAACTCCATGAAGGACAAATTCGGTGGCGACTCCACTGTTCTGAAATCCGTTGGCGACCCCACTGGTATGAAATGAACAAGATATTATCTAAGAGGTATGTGTTCTGCAATTTTTCAAAGATTGTTGGTTTCCATAATCCAGTGCCTAGTAGAGGTGAATGGAAAAATAACCTTCCCAGATTTTGAGGAGAAGAATGGGAAGTGCCAGCTGAACATTTGTTGGACTTTCATGATTACATGCATCAGTTGCAAGCTGTGCACGAGGATGTTTAGATCTGGCTCTTTTGTTTCTCGTTAGAGGGAATTTCTCATGATTGGTACCAGTCTCTGCCTTATGCTAGTATAAACTCTTTAGAAGATTTTCATGCTGCTTTTCATGTGTTTTGTAAAGACCATTTTCCAAATGATCTTCTCTATCCTAAATGTTGTCCTGAATTTCATTTATTGACTAAAGACTTGGATGTTAATGAAGAGTATGTTGTTACCAAGAATACTCTTCGTTATCAAGAGATTGATGATTCACATTATGACAACCATTTTGATGCTTTAAACATTGTATTAAATGCATCTTTTAAAGATGATTGTGATGATGATCCGATTATCCATTTTGAAAATTTGAAAAATGACGAGGAAATTGACATATCAGCAGGAGATAATTTCAAATCTACAGCAAATACTAAGGGAAGCCTTGAGTTTCTAGATTTGTAGACAAAAGTGGTTTGCAACAGATATGAAGAGGAAGGTGAAGAAAAGAAAGGCTCGGATCAGAAACTGAGTATGCATTTTTCTCCGACAAAGGTTGAGCAGTTCACATTCATCATTGAGATCAAGGAGGATAGTCAGCAACATCATTTTCATTTACAGTCAGAACATAAGCTTGAAGAGGTATTCCTTTACTATTTTATTGATCCTATTGCTGATTTTCTGGAATCATTGAGCAGTATAAAGATCAAGATACTCTTGTCAGATGAAGATTGTTTCTATCATTTTTTCGGAACACATCTCTGTTGGCTACGCATTCTTTTATCTTTGTGATCAAGATCAAGAATGTTGCCAGCAAATAAATTTCTTACATGACTTCATTGGAAGCATGCGTTTACTTGATTAAGAAGCAGTGCAAATTGTTAATGTAGGAGTAGGCAGAAGAATAATCTCACCAGATTTTAGAGGTATCAAAACATAGGATTTAAGATTTATCTTAGAAATAAATTGATCCTCAAAAGATCTTTTTTAAATTTTGTGAAAAATCTTTTCAACAGTTAACATATGTTGCTAAGTTGATGTTAGCTGGTGAAAGCCTCGGTTTTCAATGGTTAAGGTGTACTCCCTGGAGGCAAGCAAGCTGGTGAAAGCGATAAACACATATTTCTCTTCAATGACTCCAAAATCAAAAGGGAATAAACATAAAATATGAGATCAAAGGCAAATGTTGTGAGCAGCTTGACAAAGACATGAAGAGGATAACAAGAGGTGAGTTACTATGTGAGGATGTACCCATGGGAATTCAGTGATCCCCCAAAATTTCACCTAATCAGAGCAAGGCAGGGAAGGAAAGTAAGTTGTCCATCAAATTTGGACATTGAAAAAGAGCTTTGCTACCCAAAAGAAGTAAAGTTGTGATCTAATCACTACGACGCATTTTGTCAAAGGAGCACTAGACATATTTGTGTGTATATAAAAAATTCAAATAGAGTGAAAACTAATCCTATGGCTTGGAGAGCAATTTTTGGTTTGTTGGTTTTAACAGGGTTAATCTTGGAAGCGAATGCTTCAATTCACGAGTATGAGAATGACTGGTTTTCTTCACAGGGGAACTCATTCTTCTTTTATGGTGGGAGCAAGGGGCTTTATGCCACTATAAACAATAGTGGCACAAATGCCATAGTTTTCAAGTCATTTATCAGATTTGAGTCTATCAGTTTCCAGAGGACTAAAGAATCTGCATCTCGACATGAAGAAATGGACCACAATACATGACTTATTGAAGCAATAGTGTTTGAAATAAAATACAGGGATAAGATTGGGGGTTCCACTTCTGTTATTTCTACTGCTCTCTGCTGCACACATGGCCTTGCTGAGGCAGATGGTTGTAAAAAAGGTCAAATCATTATCCACAATTTTGATGATCAAGATTGGCCTTAGTGCAAACCAATCTTTTTCCAGGGAAAAAATGATGTTGCAACAATGACGCTAGAAATCATCCCAATCACAAAAACGGGCATGTACAACCTTTACTTTATGTTCTGTGACCCCCAACTTAAAGGTACATTGATCAATGGTAAAACCATATGGAAGAGTCCAATGGGTTATCTGCCTGGGGGGATGGCACCCTTCATGAAATTTTATGGTTTCATGTCCTTGGCTTACCTTATACTTGGACTCGTCTGGTTTTTCCAGTATGTCTGTTTTTGGAAAGATATATTACAGCTTCAAAATTGTATTACCATAGTTATTGCTCTTAGCATGTGTAAAATGGATATGTTGTATTTTGAATATGCAATTTTTAATGCTACTGGACATAGGCCTGTGGATATCACTATATGGGCAGTTACATTTGGAGTTGTTAAGAAGACTGTATCTCGCCTTCTTCTTCTTGTGGTTTCCATGGGTTATGGTGTGGTAAGACCAACACTTGGTGGACTTACATCTAAAGTGATCCTTCTGGGAGAAATCTACTTTCTTGCTTCAGAGGCACTAGAGCTTGTGGAAAATGTTGGGAATGTTAATGATCTTTCAGGGAGGGCGAGGCTTTTTCTTGTCCTACCAGTCGCATTTTTGGATTCTTTATTTATTCTTGGGATCTTCACTTCCTTGTCAAAAACATGGTAGTGGCAGTTGTTCTATATGTTTCTTGGATTGGCTTTGAGTTATTTTTCTAGGCATCAGATCCTTTCAGTGAACGTTGGAAAAATGCTTGGATTATTACAGATTTTTGGACATTACTTGCATTTGTCCTGCTATGTGTAATTTGCGCATTGTGGACTCCATCCCATAATGGGAGTGTGAAGTCTACACTTGATGTTGCAGTCAAGGTTGACAGAAAAGAAAGGATGCCCATCAATAGTGATGTTTTCAGTCTGGGAGTGGACCTTGAAGAGGACAAAAGAGAATAACAATTTTCCCACGTTATATGAATGTCACTTTGGTTTTCAAAAGATTGGTACTGGCTGTATCTATGTTCAAGGTGATTCTATAGATAGATAACTCTCAAAGATGATGTAAATTAGAGTATAGGCTTGATTGTTGTGCTGAAGAATTGCCAAGCATACGCTCCTCCATTACCCTATAAGTAGATCACAGGGAACGATGCATCAAAAAAGGCAAATAATATATTTTTCTTGTGCTTGTGATCCTTTTCGAACTATGAGGCTCTGACCCGGTATGAAGAGCTTTGAAGATGTATCGACCATAGTTTTCATTGTAGATGGTTTATTGGATGAAAAGCTCTGCCTGTATTAAATTTAGACAAGCTTGCAAGATTGAGTCTTGTATAAAAACTTATCTTACGACATGTTAGTGATTCCAGAAATGGGTATCTTCCCATTTGGATGAAATCTCTTCGTTTTTCAGGTAACAGTAATTTGAAGTTGGATCTGTATGGATGCAACTTGCAACCCATAAGCTTTTCTGAATACACACCTATTCTTTTCAAGTTCAAGACTTAATTTTTTCTGAAGAGAAGGAGGCCTCTTCCAAGCCAGCTGAGATATAGCCCATTGAACTCTGGATGATTACAAACTCCAGTCTTATTATTTTCTAGAGACATGACAGGCTCTTCCAACGAACAAATAGTGCATTTGGGTTTTAAATGGTAGCTTTCTGATGGCAAAATGAGAATTAAAGCCTCTTTATCTTCCATCAAAACAAAGAAAGGTTGAAGCAGACTCTTTTATCCTCAAACAAATCCTCAATAGCAGTCAAAGAATTTATCATTTCAAACAAAGTGAGGGCATCCAAAGAGGACAAGTGGCAGAGGTTTCATCATCAATTCCATATTTCTCTCTATCATTCGCATAACCAATATTACTTCCACATTCCAACCACAATATCAGCAGAGAATCAGACGATAAAGATCAAATCCAGATTCTAAAGATTAGTTCCAGATTTGTTTCCAAGAATTTTCAGCAACATTTACCATTCGAGACTTTTTGCAACTAATGTTTTTTATAGTTTTATTTTTGAGATTTTATCTGATTTCTTTCCTATAAATTAGGGGAAGTTTTGATTAATGTCTTGATTATAAAAACCACAGTTTGTGAAAGGGAAAGGACCAAAGCATGTCAAGTTCTCAATAATTGATGGAGCATTAAAAGCGGCTCCTACTATGAGTATAGCCGATGCCTTTCAGACCTTGTGAGTGATGGAACACTTGTGCATGAAAACAATCAACATGTGTAGAAGTTGGGGGTGATCCCTCCAATGGGACATATTTTTTTGATTGCTTGAAGAGTTTCATGGAAGATCCTCAGACTAAAGAGGTCGCAAAGGAGGCAGCTAATATGGTCTTAGCAGGTGACATTTTCAGTTCAATAGTTGCAGTTGTTATTGAAGGTCGTTCCATTTTACAACAACATGAAGGCTTTAATTCAATACACAATATCCTCAAATATTGGTGAAGTTGCTTCAATATTTCTAATGGAAGCTCTAGTAGGAGATGGTCATACACTTGTAAGCTTTTCCCAACTCAGGACATGAGACCAATGTTCCTCTTGGGAAGGGTTTTAGGTGTCTCTTTTCAAAGTAAGATCACATGTTCTCTCCTTCAAAGACAATCCATGTGATTACTTGTCAACTGACAAAGCTAAATATATAACCCTTAATCATTCATTAATGAGGTTTTGAGCCATGGGCTTATAGGAGGAATAAGATCTCTGATATCTATACTCATCATCGCTAGGTAGCCAATATCCAGATTTGTGGCAATATATATTGGGTTTTGGTACATTTTATTTCAAGGGACCTAGGTGGATGGCTCGGTCTTCTAATTCAATATGGATCAGTTATCTTCTGAAAATCTTCTTCCAGAGTCCTTTTAGGGAAATGACATGACTGAACAACTTGCATTGATATGGAGATCGAAACAGAGATGGACATTGGTTCACAAGGTGCAATGATTCTCTTTGAAGAAACCGAGCAAGGTGAAGTGTTTGATTCAACACACCAGGGCATCTCAAGACAATTTCTTTATTTCTGAAGCTGCTGCAAAATGAAAATTCAAAGACCTCAAGCTTCCTGCAATACTCTCATTTCAAGGTTGAAGTTATCCTGGAATTTCAAAACCATGGTTACATATCTCACCATCCTGCCTATGTTCAACACTTTTCTTCTTAATGAAGATATTGCCACAATAGATGCCATGTCAATGTGCAAACAACATTTCCAAGGGAGTTTGAAGCAGACATGCTACATATAAAGAAGATTGGGAAAGACAACAACAAACTTTGGAAAATAGCCAAATGATAAATTGTAAAGGTGAATGACTCCATGCCCAATACTAAAGGCACAGGGTCTACCATGTTCTTGGAAACCTCACAAGGAGGTCTCCATCCCAGTTGGAGCCAAATGTTAGCGATAAAAAATGCACTGGCATTTTTTAAAGAATGATGCCTAATATTGTAGGGAACATTTGAGTAGCTTCCCGAGCTCCAAATGCAGATTTGAAAGCACCATTGGAAATCTTAGGATTTGTATATGTCAATCGACTATTCAAGCATGTAAAACAAACTCTCCATGACTAATAAATTTGATTTTTAAAAAATCTGCACTTTCACCAGCTAACTCGTCTTGAATTTTGCTAGTTAGCTGGTGAAATATTTGCTTTTCACCAGCTAAGGAGCGGATTTTTGGGTAAATTAGCTGGTGAAAGCCTCTCACGGCCAGAATAACCAAATTTTTTCCTAGATCAGGATTTTTTGAGTTTGAATGGTTTGAAACCACTTCAAATGGACAATTGTTGAATTATCAAGTCTGATTCAAAGGCTAGTTTTGAGGGATAAGGTCAAAAAGAGGTTTTTCAACTAAATTTGGCATATTTTTCAAAGGCAGAATATCAAGGGTTTGAAGACACATCATCCAATTCGAATTTTATCTTTGGAGGACCAAATCAAATAGCCTTGGGAGGCTAAAACTGCACTTCATCAGAAATCTACTACTCTCAGAGATCATTAGATAGGACCTTTTCCTATTTTGTTTTGATTTTCCATTTTTAGTATTATAGATCCATTTTTATAGGATCTCATCCTACACTTGTTGTATATGTTTTGATTTGACTATTTTTAGTAAATCTGATCCATCTTTCAAGGATCTAGATTTCATCTTGTAAGGCTATAAAGCCAAAGACATTTGGAGCACTATGGGTTGAATCTAAGAGACATTTTCTAGCCATTGAACTTGACTCAGTATTCTGATAGTAGAATCACAGTCCTCTTTTGTTTTGAATATCAGATTCTTTCATATATTTCATGATTCTACACTTTATTCCAGTTTAGTTTATCTTTTAAGAAATGTCATCTTCTTATTAAGCTCATAAACTTGGATTAAAGAATTTCTTGCTGTCTTGTATGACCCTGCATATGGTTGTATTTGGTTATCTGGACTAGTATTCCTCATCCCCTTTTTTCAACTCTATTTTCTGATTATTGTTCTCTAAAAGAGCTATCTTATTCATTTACATGATAAGTGGTTACTTTCATCATCTTTTGAGTTATCCCATTGATCCACAATTTCATAAACACAAAAAAACCATTATATTCTTAAGTTACCAAGCATTCTTAGCCTACAACCCTAAGGAGTTTCTTGGAGTGATAACAAAGGGAATTAGAGGGCCCATGGGAGACATGAAGATCTCCTTGAAGCTAGATGAAAGGCCAGTTAAACAGAGACCCTACAGATTGAATCCTAAATATAAGGAGAAAGAAAAGATTGAATTAGACAGAATGTTGCAAGAAGGAATCATAGAACCTGTTGAAGAGTCAGAGTGGATTATCCCTATGGTGGTGCAGGATAAGAAGACCATAGAAATCGGGATCTGTGTAGATCTCAGGAAGCTGAATGATGCATGTTTGCATGACCCATTCCCTACACCATTTACTGATGAAATGTTAGATAATGTGGGAGGACAGGAGGTCTACTCCTTCACCGATGGATTTTTAGGATACCATCAAATTAGGATTGCCAAGGAAGATCGTCACAAAACCACATTTTCCACAAAATGGGGATCCTACCAGTATATAGTGATGTTGTTTGGATTGAAGAATGCACCAGCCATATTTTATAGGGTGGTGGTCGAAGCATTCAAGGAGTTTTTACATAAATTTCTGGAAGCATATTTTGATGATTGGGCTGTTTTTAGTTTGTTGCAAAATCATATTGAATTCTTAAGACTAATGTTGGATAAGTGTATGCAATGTTAGATTGCCCTGAACCTGAAGAAGTGGAACTTCTTTTCACCCTTTGGAGTGTTTCTAGGCCATATTGTGTGTAAGAAGGGATTGCTGGTAGATCCATCTAAGATTTCCATTATAGTTGATTTACCCCCTCCCACTTCAGTCAAACAGCTACGCACTGTGCTGAGACATACTGGATACTAGAGGAAGTTAATTAAAGGATATGCATAGATCACAACACCTATGGAGAATATTTTAAAGAAAGACTGTCAGTTTCATTGGGCAAAAGAATGCCAGCATAGCTTCAACACACTGAAATTGAAAATGGTTACTGCGCCTATTCTGGTTATTCTAGATTGGAGCAAGGAATTTCATTTGAATGTTGATGCATCTTCTATCACATTAGGAGCAGTTCTAGCATAATCGGGAACTGGAGACATTAACTACCCGTTAGCCTTTTCTAGCAGGAAGCTATCAACAACTGAGATTAATTACACCACCACTGAGAGAGAAGGGTTAACCATGGTGTATGCATTGCAAAAGTTTCAACACTACTTGCTGGGAGGACACTTTAAAATGTTCATTGATCATTCCACACTGAAATACCTAGTCAAAAAGCCAGTGTTGGGGGGAAGAATATGCAGATGGCTTCTGCTATTTTAGGAATATGACTTCGAGATCGTGGTTAAGCCATGGAGAATGAATAAAGGCCTAGACCACTTGTTGAGGTTATAACATGGCGAGGAACCTACTAGTTTGGAGGATACACTGCCAGATGCATAGTTCCTAGCCATAAGAAAGATTGATGATCATTTTTTCGAGATAGTGTAGTTCTCGTCAACAGGAATAGAACCTAGTGAATATACAATCACCCAGAAGAAACAACTGGTAGTGCGTGTCGTAGAATTTTCACTTATAGCTAGACAACTATATAAGATGGTACCTGATGATATCTTGAGGAGATGTGTTATGGAAGAAAAAATACCACTAATTTTAGCAGAAGATCATGAAGGCATCGCAGGAGGACACTACACAGGCAATGAAACAGTGAAGAAGGTTCTTAGAGCTGGCCTCTGGTGGCCTACATTACACAGAGATGCTAAAGAGTACTACAGATCCTGCGATGTATGCTAAAGAGTTGGGAAACTGTCCAGAAGAGATGACATTCCATTAGCACCCCAACTAACCTTAAACGCATTTGAGAAATGGGCCATCGACTTCATGGGACCTATAAACCTACCAGGGAAGTGCACAGGATCCAGATACATAATCACTGTGACAAAGTACTTGACCAGATGGGTAGAAGCAAGAGTAGTTAAGGATTGTAGTGCAACTATAGATGGGAGCTTCATATTTGATGACATCATAACCAAGTTTGGATGCCTGAAGATCGTTATTAGTGATCAAGGTACACATTTTATTAATAAAACCATTGAAGCCTTGACTAAGGAATATACAGTTCATCATCAGAAGAGCACACCCTACCATCCACAAGCGAATGGGATAGTTGAAGCATTCAATAAGATCTTGCAAACAATGCTGACAAAGATTCGTAGTCTGAACAGGGATGACTGGGATTTAAGAGTACCAACAGTATTATGGGCCTATAGAACCACTTGCAAGAAGCTAACAATGTAAACCCCCTTTAAGTTGGTTTATGGTCCAGAAGCAGTTGTCTCGATGGAATATTTGGTCCCTAGCTTAAGAATCATAGTCTTTACAAATATGGATGACACTGGCGTTGTTCAATAGAGGCTTGCGCAGTTGGTCGAACTAGAGGAAGACCAATTCATTGCAGGATTCCATCAACAGGTGTAGAAGGAAAGAGAAAAGGCCTACCATGATAGGCATATCAAGAAGAAATCATTTAAGCAAGGAGATTTGGTACTGGTATACGATAGCAAATGCATGAAGCATCTAGGGAAGTTAATAACCCATTGGTTGGGACCATATGAGGTTGTTTATGTTACATAAGGAGGAGTTACGTAGTTCAAGACTTTGAATGGATAATGGAAGGAAGGATTGGTGAATGGAAGTTGGTTGAAATTGTATTATGACAACCTGTTGGCTCGTAGCTTATGGTAAAAATAGAAGAATAAAGGGTCTAGGTACCAGGTGCAGTTGAAACTGGATACTAGACATAGAAAATACAGCCTGCACATAGTGGGGGAGGAGAGAGCAGAAATCACAAGCTGCTCCACGCAGCCTGAATTCGAAGAAAAATAGAAGGGTCGGATATAAAGTTCCTCAGGACGAGTCACAGATGAATGTTGGAGGCCTTTTAACCCTTGGTTCTAGAAGAAAGTGAATATTAAGGAAGAAAAGATGAAATGCGAACTGCACGAAAGACCAGTGACTGATACTGGGTCGAAGTGAGCATAAGAGCAGAAAATATGGATCGAAGTAAGAGAAAGCATGTCGTTAGACGAGGAGATTGAGGACGAAAGATCAACAAGGAAGATGGATCATGGACAACTTAGAAAGTGGAAAAATCCACCGGTAGATGCTTGGAGCACGTCACAGGAAAGAAGGAAAGATAGGTTGGTGAAGCCCTGAAAACGTGGGTCAAGTTGACCTAGGGTTTTAGACACATAGGGATTTTGTATCTAGGGTTTTAACACTTAGGTTTCGGCCTAAGGTTGTCAGTGAGCTATTGTAATGTATAAATAAAGGTCAAGAGGACCTGGGATGGGTCATTGTTGTTGTCTTCATTGGTTTGATGATGAGTGATTGTTGTTACTGAGAGGGAAGTATTGTTCTGAGAGAGAATTATGTATTGTAATATCTTCAGTTGGGTGCACAGGGAAGGGAGAAAGAAAGAAGAGAGAAGAGAGAAAGAGAGAAGATCTGCTAGCTAAGAGCGCAGATAGGAATGTATTCTTTCACTTAATATATTATAAAGCACAGTTCTGTGGACGTATCCCTAGGGAGAGGGTGAACCACGTACATCTTTTTGTTGTGTGTGATTGATGTTGTATTCTTTATCCCTTTGATATATGGCTGTTACATTATTGTGTTAGATCTGACAGATAAATGTGCAAAGTAGGTCTAAGTTGGTAACTAATATCTAGACTCTATGTTGTTGTTGTATTGGATCCACTTTACATTTCCTCTGGTTGTAGACATATGTGTCCAGCAACCCCCTATAGCTACTTTGGGTGAGACTGAATCAGCTTCGCAGGTGTTGTCGAAAGGGCCAATAGTTAGGGCTTGTTGGTGCGTCATTAGAGATGAACCCCGAGTCTGCCCCTGTGCCAACAGAGAGTCTTTACCTTTATTGATGGTTGAGTCCTACTCTTCATCCTTGATAGGAATTTCTTATGTGTCTTGTATTCTAGTTTGATACATATCTTCTAAATTTAACCATAAGTCCTTGGTGGATGTGCATAGTCCTATGCTTTCCTTGACTATATCTGATAATCCCTTGAGAAGAATATTCAATGCTACTTCATTGTTCTTCCTTTATTTTATTTGGAATGTAAACTTGGATAGATTCTTTGAGGTAGTTAAGTCCCAGGGCTTGCTTACTACTGAATTCCAAACTTCGGATCCTCTTGACTTCAAATATTGTTTCATATTTTCTCTCCATGAGGAATAATTTGTTCCTTCAAATAAGGGAGCTTCAATTACAGAGAGAACCATCTATCCACCCATTTCTTCAGGATCTACCTTCCAGTGGTTAAACTGTGTTGAAGGAACCCCCTCTAATACCAATTGTTGAACTCACCACCCACACTAAGAGGGGGGGGGAGTGAATTAGTGTGTGGAATTTTATAACTTTTCTTCTTCTTACAAGTTAGCAGTTAAAACATATTTGAACAGACTAAGAACAATCAAATCATAATCACAATGGACACAAAATATAGCATATGTTTGTATATAATTTATATGAATATATGTGAATATAACAATAAGGATTTTCCCAGCACCAACTAATTTGTTTCAGCACCAACTGAAGTAAGGAGCACCAACTCTCAAGCAAGACCTAGCTTGCTGATAGAACACAGTCTATCCAACTAGAGTTCAACCAACTCTAGTAGCTCTGATTCATTAATGAATCAATTTTGTTTCATGATCAGAGATATACAATCAACACTCATCACTACACTTCATATTTTCTCTAAAATTCATGCCTTCTTCACTTCGTCTTTCCTCTAATATTCATGCCTTCTTCAACTCTTCTTCTCTCTAATATTCACATGGACCTTAGGTCTGTATCCCCTTCATTTTCTTCATAGGCCGCTCTTTATCAGCAAGCCTATCTTTCACACAAGCTTGTATACTTCTTCCACGAAGCACACCTCTAGTGAACCAATCATGGTTGTATTTATACTTTCTTATTCTCAAAACTTGTTGAAGTTATTGAGCTGAACTGTGCAATAAATTATAACCAACTTGTCTATTCATAACAACTTTGGGACCACCAAAGATAATCGTTTCAGGTCTTCAACCTTAAACCCGACATCTCCTTTACTTTTGTAAATCGATCAAATGTATGGATCGATTTTCCTTCGTCTCTATGTTTACATTAATCAATGCTTCCTTTAAACCATGTTCATATGATCATTGGTGTAGAACCAAAGGCTTATCAATTTAAGTGACACAATACATTCTCATTTTTAAATCTTTGTACCATATGACCAATAATGTTATTAAGACGTTAGGTGAGACGAGCGCTTGAGCACTTATCAATAAACGATCATGATTCAATATTCTGACGCGATGGATGGCTATCGTAACTTCGACACTTTTCCCTTCTGAACTTTTGAGTTTGAAACCTTTCAAAACTTCTGAATCAGATTTCCCGAATAGATCATACAACTTACGTTAATTTCACGGAAACAAATCAATCGTCATATTTGATTCTTATAAGGCTTAATCTGATGGCTAGGACTTAATCAAGCATTGAGATGGATGGCCACCATTTACTCTGTGACTTCGTCTATTATGCTTATGCTATCCTTACATTGTGTTTTTATCAACGGTTGAGTATGAAACCGAACAATAGATCAACGATCGAGATCTCCTTCAGGTTTCCGAACTTCAGAGATTTCAAGTCTCAACCCCTTCTTTCCTCCAGAGTGGTCACCTGTTGAATAAGTCACAAACAATGGAGACTGCTTACTGTCGGTTAATGCTTCCACTTACACTATCCTTCCACTATAGTATATCAACAAACAAGAATTCTCCCGAAGTGATCTTCAGATCGGACATCTCGTGTCCACTTTGGGACTTCGACATTCGAGACTTCGGGACTTTGGGCAAGTGTCGATGGTAAAACTCCATAAGAAAAACTCTCGTAGTGACATAACTTTCTTTCGTCACTTGATGATGTGTCATGAGCTGAGTAGATGTCGCGTGTCACTCGTATTCGTGATTCACATGTACCTGAAATGTTGAATCAACTTGACACTTATCATTGTCTGATTGTGCCATGTGTCCTTGCTAACGTGGATCTCCTCATCTGGCACATGTTCATATCCTTGATATAATGGTCAGGATAGTATCGAAGGGTATCTCATATCGACGACTAAGAGAAACTTCAGACCTTTTTCCTTCGGGACTTCGACACTTTTCACATTTCTTGGTGGTGAAACTCCTGAAGAAATTCTCCCGGAGTGACATAACGTGCTTATGTCACTTGTTGACATGGAACGAGCCAATTTCCTCTTGACGCTTGTCATCATCTAATTATGCCATGTGTATGTGCTGACATAGTTTTCTGACATGGTCTGCCACGTGTTCTTGTTGATGTGGTCTGCCACACATCCTTAAATATATGGTCTAACACACGTCCTTCCTGATGTGGCTTGCTGACGTAGATCTCCCATACATCCTTGCTAACGTGGTCTACCACATGTCCTTGTAGACATGGTCTGATGCATTTCCTTACTCACGTGGTCTGCTGACCAACAACCCTAATCCAACAATCATCATATGTCCTCCAAATACGATGGTCCTTATTCATTTCGGATTTCAGGCTTCATGTAATTCAACTTTCAAGTTTCCAATACTTCCGAAGTGAAATTCCCTGAACAGTAAACTCCTCTCATATTTGGACCTAAACTGAATGTTGTTTGTCGATCAAAATCTTAGATCGATGACTCAATCTTTCTGTGATGCAACTGTGCTAGCTTATCCTATCGTTCCACTTAGAATGATCCAACAACTGATGAAATTTTGCACAAATGATATCTCAAATATTATCTCACTTATCCTATCCTTCCACTCGAAAGTGATCCAATGGATGATGGGAATTCAAGTTTGATCCGACGACTGGCGGGTATTCTAATAATTGAACTCTCAGCCTTTTTACCTCACTTATCCTATCCTTCCACTCAAAATTGATCCAATGGTTGTAAATATTCTTGAAGCAGATCCATGATCAAGGATGATTGCGGAACCACAACTTGTGAGTGATTTAACTCATCACCCAAACTCCGCAATTGGAAGTTGTGTGTTGTTGGTGAGTCAACCACAATCGTCAATATTTGAAGCCATAAGATCGGATGGTCCTGACTAATTGAGGTATTGGAACAAGCATGATATTTAATTTTCCTTTGATCTCTACAATTCATCCTTGTCGTTGATATGGAGATTGCGCATGTGACGATCACGATTTAATATGGCTTAATCTCATCGTTTGTTGAATCAACCGCAGTCGTAGATATTTGGAGCTTTGAGATCTGATGATCTAAACTTATTGTGGGATTCTAATTGACGAGTTGTTTAATTCTTCTTTATCTCCCCGTGATTCATCCCTGTCATTGATATGGCTTGCAAATTCTATGGTCACGATCCTCCAATGGTCCTCAAACCCACAGTCACTCATATGATCGATGTCCAGAATGTGAGATGGTCAACATGGTCAATTTCTTAATCGAATGGATGCTAAGGCTTCTCACTTTGATCGGACGGCTATTGAGGCTTCTCACACTGATCTTACACTCTCGATCTTATGTATATTGTTCACTCCTCCTCCTGAGCTTTTATCATAGGAACATTGTTGATCCTATCGTGATCAACAATAATCACAAATTTCTTCACTCTGCATTTTCTTCTATACTATGTTTTCCCTTATGAGCTTTGATATTTGCATAATGTTTGACATCTTCTGCTGACTGATATACTATGAAATGTGCTCTTCCTTCTGATCTTTGATCTTCATTTTATTTTGTACTGTGTTTTCCCTTCTGAGCTTTGATATTCATATTGTTCTCTTCTTCTGCTAACTGATATACTATTGACATCAATGACAATATCATCTATGGTAAATGATAATTCATCATAACGAAAAATCATCACATCGACTATTGACATCAATGAATATATGTCCAACACTCCTTGTTGGCACAGGGGCAGACCCAGGGTTCAATGCTACAATAACGCACCAACAAAACCCTAACTATCATCCCTTTTGGCAACACCTGTGAAGAAGATGAAGTCTCACCTGGGGTAGAGGAAGGGGTGGTTGTGAGACTCAAGTGTGTGCAACCTTATATGGGACACATATCTGTGATTATAATAATTAATAAAGCACTTAGAACCGTCAGTTCCTCAATATGCAATCAATATCTACTTTGTTGATAAAGCAAAGCTTCACAACATCCACACTGATCTAATGTATTTAAGCACTTAGCACAAACAGATGGATCAGATCTAACAGAAGCAAGCACTAAGCACATTCATAGAGGTCAGATCTAACATTCATAGCACAAATCATAAGTAGATCTATCTATCTATATCAAATCACTTAGATAGAGAAGTTATAAACACATCAAGACAAGCACAAAGCGGAACAACACGATGTCTACATGGTTCACCCATACCTAGGGCTACGTCCACCAACTATTCTTATTTACTGTCTTCATTCAATCGGTTACAAGCACAGAGCCTCAAAACCCTTCTTCGCATAGGAAAAAAGATCTGCACAACTCGCTAGGTCCTTCTTCCTTACGTTATGGAGCAAATATTTCCACAGTCTGTTACAACCACTTGCACTTAGCTTTGCAAGTATCTTACATTCATTCACAAAGCATATATAAACCCAACTTGTACCTAGCACATAGCCATCTTGCATACACCACATAGATGCACTACTACTTCTATCTTTCCTAAGCATCTACTTATATATTACAAAATAGGCTTAAACATGGGTAAACCCATGGGCCGACATCCCATTCTCGTTACATAATCCAAAAAACCCAAAATGTACCCAAAAATGGGCCGAGATCCCGTGATCTGTGCTTCGTCTTGCGCTCCTCCTTCGACAGGCTGTCGAAGTCCAAACTAGGTCAACCTAACCAAGAATATTCCAAAACTTGGTCAAGGGCCAACAGGCCTCCAATACTCACCTGTGACTTGTCCTGAGTCACTTTGTTTTGATTAGTTTTGCCTTGAATGCCTCGATCTTGGCTCGAGATGCTTCGACCTGTTGTTGTGTTACGGCCTCTTGCTCAACGAATTCCTGGATCACTGCGTTGTTCACTAGCCCTTCTAGGCATTATTTTGTTGTAGTGACAACCTGTTCTAGATCTGGTCCTCAGCTCTCGACCTCTATGAACAATTGATAGGCTTTATCTTACAAAGGTTGGAGCCATTGAGTTACTTCCATAATTTTTCTTTGCATTGTATGTATATATTGTTGGGAGGTGCACTACTTTTGAGATTGCTTCATTCTTTCTACGGTCGTCAGGGCCTTCAGCTGCACCTATAGTGTGTCTGCATGCTGCTTCGCTTCCTTGAGCTGCGACTCCAGTGCCTGCAATTCCAGATTCTTTGTGAGGTTCTCAATATGTTTGGGCATTGCGGTTACTCAACTGTTTTCACTCTAGGGAAAGAGATTTTAGTTTATCAACTGCGTTGCGAGAAGTTGTTTCTTGCTAGTCCCTTACGTCCTGTGGGGTATCGGCCACTGTGCGTATCTCCAAATCTGCTATGTGTCTTTGTAGTTGTTGGATCACCTCTTCAATTTGAACTACTTGTTGTGGAACTCTCTCTTC
Source organism: Picea glauca (assembly GCA_000966675.3). Lineage (NCBI taxonomy): Eukaryota > Viridiplantae > Streptophyta > Pinopsida > Pinales > Pinaceae > Picea > Picea glauca. Next base: position 69,563 of record JZKD02S1820857.1, on the reverse strand, counting down.
GGCCTTTACTTCTATGACTGTCACAAAGCAAAGCGCTCTGTTGACCATTTCCTTTACTTCTAGTTGCTCCGCGAGAAACTGTTCCTTTTCTTTCTGCAACTGGGCCTTTTCTTCATAGAAATTTTCTTTGAGAGCAAGCTTCTCCCATTCTGTAGTACTACATTGCTCTACAAGGAATCCTTGTACTTGTGTCAAAGCCTGGGTGGCTTGCGTTGTTTCTTCTTACGCTCATCGAAAGTGATCTTCGATTGTATCAGCAATTCGGTGGAGTTGAGCTAGCTTGTCTCCCAGTTCTGGTGTTCCTAATGGCAGAGGTGTAGTGGAAACTGCACGGTTGGACTATAGTGCTTGCTGCACCCCTTGGAGCTCGACCTTAATTTGGTTGTACATATCCTCCTTATTATCCTCTTGTTTCTTTGTTATCTCCAGTGAAGCATCATTCAGGGTTGCTACAATGAAATCAAAGTCATCTAGGGTGAGGCTGGCCTGCATATTGGTCATAGAAGCTTTTGATTTCTTCTTCGAAGAAGGTTTCAGAGGGGAAACCTTCCTTTTCTTTGAGGGGTCCTCCTCATCTCTAGGTGGTGTAACCTCACCTTTCCTCTATTCAACTTCTGCGCCATCTATCTCTCCGCCATCACCTCCTTGCTCTGGTGAGATGGAAGCAGTATTCATGAATGCACTGTCTAAATCCTGAACCTCTTCAATTTTCTTCATCCTGCTAGGCCCAGGTGTATCCTGCACAAATTTTGGACTGTCTATATCAGATATCTCTACAGGGTCTACTGGAATGAGGACATCCGCCGACCAATCCTTGGTGATATCCTCCAAGTCCTCCTATGTCATCTTGTAGTAGGACTGCATCTATTCCTTATGTTCATCAGCGCACGCTGTGATATAAATGAAATGATGGTCCGCGCTGAATTTCATCAAAGGCCTGAAGTGGTGTAAAGTATTCAGAGTTATGTGAGGCACAGACTGTATGGATACCTTCAACTGGTTGTAGTATGTGTGGACCATGACATTTGACTGCCATTGCTTATTCATGTCATTGTAATACCACACTGTACTAAACTTCACGACCAAAGGTTCAGAGGGCTTGATGTCCAGGAAGGTCACACTTTCCAGCATCTCCCAGGCAATGAAAGTGATCAGGATCAATAGTCAGCTGAAATGAAATTTGTACCCTTGATCCTGGGCTTCTCTGCAATCAAGTTCTAATTGGTTCACCAGGTACTTCACCCAATTCATTTGTAGTCTCTCTGCGCACTTCCCTGCGAGGTCGACTACAAAACTAGTCACTTGGGTGGGTCGGTTCTTTCGTACTAACTTTCCTATGATCAATTGATAGGTGAGGCACACTACACCACTCTGGATAGAGACTACCTTGTAGCCTCACGTTCCCTTCTTGACATTGTCATAGGTGTCCTTGATCCTTTGAGCTAGAGCGCGATCCATGGCTTTTCTAGGATAGAAATCCTGTGGGTCAGGTCCTTGCATACTAAACCCGATGATCCGATTGATCAACATTGGATCCACTATTATGCGATGGTTTAACCATAGATAACCTCCATGGTAACAATACAACAATAATTTGACACATGCATTCACCTCTTGGTGTCGTCCGAAGTGTGGAATCTTCATAATGTTTAATAGGGTGGACTATGTAAGGTTATGGGTCCATGACTGAGGGACGATCTTCGAATTATTTCCCTTTGTTTTGGTCAGGTACTTATGCTATGAAAGCATGTTTTGGACCTTCCTGTTGTCGAGGTTGAAGTCACTAAGCTTCAACGCTGCAATATTTTCATCATTTGTGCGAACTATGTGTATCCCTTTCGGGTGGTACGTAGTCATCAAGGTGTACTCAAAGTCTCTGGGCACACTGTCTTGATTTATTGTGCTGCTCAGAGGTGGTAGATAGGTGGGTAATATGCTTGGAATCAACTTAGCATTCACGAAATCATCCCTGTGCTTAGCTCACTTCTCATCTGATGGTTGGGATGATCCTGCTCTGCGAGCAATCGATGGTGATGCTTGCACTATCCTTGTGGATGAAGCCTGGATACCTACAGACATCAACATTACTCTCTCAGTCATAAAGTCAATCAAAACTTCTTCAACAACTTTCTCTATGTCACACAATTCGTCTGACATGCACACTCATGGCTAACAATCGTGGGTTCGAAGAATAACTTAGACACAATAGTGAGATAGAGAGAAAGAGTGAAAAAATCATTGTATAAACTCGTCTTAGTCTATGGGATTAAATTCTCAATTAGAAAAAGTGTTCTTGGTGCATGTCCCAACGGGATAAATAGGTAACTCGACAAAGGGTCTCTTGCAATGGGTATGAAGCCTTCATTAATTTTGTTCAGTCTGTTATGGCATGGTCCAATGGTCTAGTGTCGAGCCTTAAATGTCGTTCCACCCATTTGGAGTGTCGATTGAACGGTTATAATGTCTCCAACGACTATATTGTTTCGTCATGGCAAAGTGTCATGTGTTAGTGTTCTGATATCCCAATGAAGATCCAATTTTGTAAATTTCCCTCCTATGAAGTTCCCTCTGGAACCTTCTACAACTTTTCAATCTTAGCCCTCTTCTTACTTAGCTTTCTAGCCTTATTTCTAGTGAGCTTCATCTTTGTATTCCTTTTTTCATTATGATTCTTATCTTCTTTTGACATAGTCACTACACGTTGTTGAGATTCTTTCCTAGGACTCAGGGGTAATACCTCTTCTTTTTCTATGGTAGGTACTTTAGTCTTCTGTGGGTCTACTAATTTTCTTGCATCTTCGACATCTGGGTCTCTAGTGTTAAATAGCTTTGATCTATTCTCCTGTTCTTTAATCAAGTGTGTGATCCTTTTGGTCATGAAATCTTTTAACTCTTGCTTCTTCTGCTCTAAGACTTCTTCTTCTTCCTTTCATTTGACTCGATCTATGTCAATCCAAGGTTTTCCTATTAACATGGTAAATGGGGCGTTGTCTTCAATAAATTAAATAATCTCAAAATATTCTTCTGTCGAAGTTCCATTGGCATTCATAGGTATTTGAGTGATCCTTCCACACAGGTTTATCATATTTCCTCTGAACAATCCAACTCCTCCTAGTGAAGGAATCATAGCAAGCCTCCTTATAGCTTCCCAAGTTCTCTCTGTCATGATATTCACCTATGTCTCTTCATTCAATGTCGAAGTCTCCTATTCTTGCTTCGATGCATTCTTTTTCTTTGAAGATCTCTGATAAGCTAATATGTCGGTGGTCATTCATGGTTTCCTTCATCTGTTGCAATACTTGCTCGGATTCTTTCTGGGATTCTACCATAGTCTTTGTTTCTGGATCTGCCTTAGGGTTTTCTTGGTTCAGATTCATTATTTCAACTTTAGCAATCATTCTAGGGCAATCCAACACCTCATGGTCGATAGCCTTACAACAAGGACAACTAGGTCTTTTTCCAGGGAACTCCTTAGCAAGATGTCCCAATTTTATGCAACTATAACAGAGGGTTAATCCTCTCTTTATTTTAAATGATCCCCAACTTCTTCGGTACTGCGTGCTAGGATCATAGGGGCTAACCTGTAACAAATTATTTCTAGGATCTTGCATCCATTTGTTAGTCCAAACATTATTTATATGCATAGGTATAACATATATTTCACTATCCTTATCATATCTACTCATATCAAGCATTCTTTCATCTATTAGTTCCCTAGTTTTCAAACTAGGATAGACTCTTTTAAACATACCTAGATCCCTACTCTAGAAACAAAAATTTCCACTTATCTTACTTCTACAGAGCACAAAGCTTTCAGATATAAAACTTTTCACTATTCTTACCTTTATTAGAGCACAAATCTTACAGATCTTACCTCTTTTAATAAAAAATTCTCACTTTTACCTTTCTTAGAGCACAAAGCTTTTAGATCTTGCTTCTCTCCTTCAGATCCGACCTCCTTTCTTCAGATCGGGCTTCTTTCTTTAGCACAGATCTTTATAAATCAAGTAGAACACTGTGCACTAGAGCGATAGATCTATGCACAAAGCTTTCACAACTTCAGGACAAATCTTTGCATAAAGATTCGTCTTTCTCAGTTCCCAACAATCATAGTTTTAGGTTTCAGCAATGGAACCATTTGTTGGCACAGAGACAGATCCAGGGTTCAACGCTATAATAGCGCACCAACAAAACCCTAACTATCGACCCTTTCGACAACACCTGCAAAGCAGATGAAGTCTCACCCAAGGTAGAGGTAGGGGTGGTTGCGAGACTCAGGTGTCTACAACCTTAGATGGGACACATATATGTGATTATAATACTTAATAGAGCACTTAGCACCATCAATTCCTCAATATGCAATCAATATCTACTTCGTTGATAAAATAGATCTTTGCAACATTCACATTGATCTATTGTACTTAAGAACTTAGCACAAATAAATGGATCATATCTAACAGAAGAAAGAACTAAGCACATTCATAGAGGTTAGATCTAACATTCATAGCACAAAGCATAAGCAGATCTATCTATCTATATCAAAGCACTTAGCAAGAGAAGTTATAAGCACATCAAGACAAGCACAAAGAGGAACAACGCAGTGTTTACGTGGTTCACCCCCATCCTGGGGCTACATCCAACAACTCTTCTTCTTTATTGTCTTCAGTCAATCGGTTACAAGAACAGAGCCTCAAAACCCTTCTTCGCATAGGACAGAAGATCTGCACAACTTGCTAGATCCTTCTTCCTTGCGTTACAACACAAAGCTTTCCACGGTCTATTACAACCACTTGCACTTAGCTCTGCAAGTCTCTTACAATCATGCACAAAGAATCTATAAGCCCTACTTGTACTTAGCACATAGCCATCTTGCATACACCACATAGATGCACTACTACTTCTATCTTGCCTAAGCATCTACTTATATATTATAAAATAGGCCTAAACATGGGTAAACCCATGGGTCGAAATCCCATTCTCATTACATAATCCCAAAAACCCAAAATTGATCCAAAAAGGGGTTGAGATCCCGTGATCTGTGCTTCATCTTGTGCTCCTCCTTTGATAGGTTGTCGAAGTCCAAACTAGGTGAACCTGACCAAGAATCTCCTAAAACTTGGTCAAGGGCCAACACTCCTCTATTTGGGAGTGAAGTTATGTTTCTTTGTGTGAAAGAGTTGTCGACCGACCTTCCAAGATGATATGTTGTTGTAAGGTCTCCATGTCGTTTTCCAGGGTGGTTTTGGCCAAGAAGATGTTCCCAAAGGTCGTTGGCAAAAATCCTTAACTTAAAATGCATACCAATAATAAATGTGATCAACTCTTATTACATAAAAGTGGCCATTTACAAATATTAAATTATTAAATTACATATATTTGCGATCAAAATATTAAAACAATATTATTAACATATATACCAAATAGCTCATTTACATAGCCTAATATCAAACAAAATGATATAAACTGATACACACAACAATATCAAATATAAAAATGATACAAATAATGGTACCAACGGGAAAGGGTGTAATATGCTTGTGACTTAAGTTCCAAAAACACCCAAAGAATACATTGACAACTCCAACATCTCCTCATGACAAATTGGAGTGATTAAATATAATTAATTAGGTAGTTGTAAAGTTGATCTTATGCACACCAAGAAAGGAATTTAAAGTTAGTGATTTTAAGATGTCGATTGGTTGGGAGTATCACGAACATTATTATTGATATAAAGTTTTTTTTTTACAAAAACTAGGAAATTTCTATTATAAAAAAGGCACGGTCAAAACTGTTGAGGAGTTACAAAGTCCTTTAAAATTCAAGTTAATCGAGGTCCTCAATTAAACCATTATTACAAGCTACTAATGACTATTTCAAATACTCAAACAAAAACTTCATATAAAACAACCTAGGAAAAAAAACTCTAAGGATAAAAGTGAAGACACACTGCATCTAAATTAACCTGATGGGGAGGAGCTCGTCGATTTGGCTAACGTATGGGAATGACTTCATGTTACCATTGGTTGAGATGTGGCATATGATGTCTTCTTGTTTCTTACTATTGTCCAACCTTCATTTGCATATGTTGAGGTACTTGTGATGTGTGCATTTCCTGGATTGTCTTGATCTGGATCTATTTTTAATTCATCCAAAACCCCAACATCATTATTTTGATCTACCTAGCAAGTTGATGGTTGAGGATAAGACTGGACTCAAGGTCCCTCATCTGAAACCTAAGGGGAAGACGCCTATTTCTCCAACTTTTGATTGGATTATGGACTCGTGACTAACGATAATGGAGTTGGATGAGGAGGAAGATTTGGTTGAGAAGTCTTTTCACTGGCTTGAGGGGCTCCGAGATAACTTGATCGCCTTCATTTGATCGATCCCACCCACCAAGTGGATTTTCGAGGCTTTCGGTTCTTCTTGGGCCCTTTGGAACAATGGGTTTCAAGATGTCTCTTTTCAAAATAAGATCTGCAACGAAAGGAAACTCTCTCATAGTCTAGTTTATGAGGTCAAGTATAATTTTACCACTAAGAATAAATTCGGTTGGGAATCCTTTACGGAAGTTCATTTCCATGCAAATACGAGAAAAAGTGGAGGTGTTGTGCCTTGAGGTTTCACAAGTTTTATAGTGGAACTTTTCGAACACCGAACCAATGGCTTCAAGCGAAGGTAAACCTCAGAAATGCAAAATAAGGTTGGGAAGCCTCACCCAAAGAGGAGTTGAGGAAAGGATGTCAGTAGTTGGATTGAAAGAAGGAGTCCAGGGTTTCATGCACAAACATGAGTTTCCCCAAAACCATGAACCTAAGTTGAGAATCAGATCACGATCTTCCTCATTGTCAAACTCAACAATGAAGAATCCTTTAGCACAACGATGAATGAATGCTTGTTGTTGCATAATAAGAATCCAAGTAGCCAAGATACAACTGTTGAGATCAGATAACTTTGGCCAAAAGCATTGAAACGACAAACCAAAATCATGGATCTGTAGTATTATTCCTCCTCCTCAACATATTGACCCATGGAAATTACAAGGGGAGGGACTTCCTAAACCAGAAGAGACGAAGAAGAAAGAGCAGATCTCTGTTGAACAACCTCACGGAAATAGGCCCCACACTTCAAAGAAGAAATTGGTCTAGACACCGAGCAGGAAGGAAAATCCTCAGTGCCTGGGGCACCCACAGAGAGGGATGCGACTGCAGCCATTGTAGACGAAGAAGAATGAAGCGGGCTACAAGCCCGACTCATGCAGAGGTTGTGAGCGACAGGGTTAAACCCTAGTCATTGCGCACAAGGGGAAGAGGAACACCATCATAACTCTTTTCTCCCGTTTTACTGTCATTTTGTTTATTAACATTACATTTATTATTGAGATAGAGTTAGAATTATGTAAATTTTCTCAACTATAAAATATTAATAAAAAAACTTAAATTTTAAATTTTAAAATTTATTATATGATAAAATAAAAATATCAACATATAATATTATTCATATAAAGAATAAAAGTTAAATTAAAATAAATTATACATAAGTAAATAAATATATTAAAAATAAAATAATTAATCTCAATTGTTTTTAACATTTTAAAATTAATATAAATTAAATTAATATAATTGAGTCCAAAATGCTACACGGAGTCTTCATACATTTTTGCACTTTTCCTATTTTTATATTCATTTTGTGCTAATACAATCCAAGATTCGCTTTATAAAATGTTATAATCTACATACATCAACACTTTATTTCATTTAAGAAATTGTAGAGTTCGTTCATGAGAAATTGCTACAAATTGTCTTCACACTTTTTTGAAGTTCCCTATTTTTATATTCATTTCGAGTTAACACAATCCACAATTTCTTTTATAAAATGTTGTATTCTACTTACATCAACACTTTATTTCATTTGAGAAATTGTAGAGTTTATTCATGTCCAAGTGCAACAAATAGTCTTCACACGTTTTTGCACTTTTCCTATTTTTATATTCATTTTGTGTTAATACAATCGACAATTTCCTTTATAAAATGTTGTAATCTACATAAATCAACACTTTATTTCATTTAAGAAATTGTAGAGTTCATTCATGCTAAAGTGTTACAAATAATCTTCACACTTTTTCGCACTTTCCCTATTTTTTATTCATTTTGTGATAACACAATCCATAATTTCCTTTATAAAATGTTGTAATCTACATACATCAACACTTTATTTCGTTTAAAAATATGTATAGTTCATTCATGCCAAAGTGCTACAAATAATCTTCATGTTTTTTTTGCACTTTCCCTATTTTTATATTCATTTGTGTTAACACAATCCACAATATCCTTTATAAAATGTTGTAATCAACACTTTATTTCATTTAAAAAATGCATGTGGATAGTTAAGTTATAAAAGGAATAGTCAAATGGAAGGTGGGATAGTCAAATTGATATCTATATATATATATATATATATATATCATTTTTTTAAAATGAATTATAAGTTTAGTAATGGTTAGTAATTAATATAATATAAAATTAATATGGATTAATTTGATATATTGGATTTATTATTATTTATTATTTGAATGAGATGAAGTTTTATTTAATATATTTATTTTTTGAAAATTTAATGGTTTAAGTTATTTTATAATCCTTAAAATTTTTAGAAGTAAAGGTTTATGGTCAAAGTTCTTATTAATTAGGTAAAAATATAACTTATGAATTTGTGAAAAAATTTCTACCATTAAAAAATTGAGTTTGTCCATTTGTTAAAATTATTCTAAAACTAAATACTTACTTAGTCTATAAAAAAATTTAAATACCTTTGAAAAGTCTTTACAAAAAAGCTCTCTCTCATAAACTACATTATTCAAAATATGAGATATAACCAACAATCACAAACAAACAACCTATTCATTTTTAATAAATAAAACAAATATATTAAATTAAGTGTGAGTCTAGATCACTCTATCTTAAACCTTTTGTATCACATTGATAAAACTACAAAGGAAAGCATTGAAATTACCCTCCATCAATGTTGAAATTGCATTCTATCATATTTTTTTCATTTGGCTTCCACAAATCCTCCCCTATTGGCTTATTCACACTCTTGTACACTAATCTTTTGGATGAAAGGAATTAAATTTTATGGTTGAATGAGGTCTTTATTGGCTTATTCACACTCTTGTACACTAATCTTTTGGATGAAAGGAATTAAATTTTATGGTTGTATGAGGTCTCTCTAGGTGGCCACTTTTCTAATTACGTTGTGTTATGGAAAACTTCATTTTCCTATATCCATGAATAATTATACCTACAACATTTCAAAGGAATCCCAACCATCACTATCTTCACACCTGGTTTTTAAGTGTGTTGGGTAGAAGTTGTTATATCCTCACCCTTTTTGGAAAATCCATTTTACTTTGAACATGAGCCATTTAACTTTTTTGTTAGTAATTTTTCACATTAATGTTTTGCATATATGGAATCATGACAAACCTCCATTACACAACAACTTACGAAAATGCATATTTTTCCTTAAACTTCAACAATGAGAGGTTAATAGTCTTAAAGAAGATAACACCCTTGTGTTAAAATTTCTCATGAATCCAAGACTCATATTCTAGCTTAATTTGAATACTCGTATGGAATTGGTAGGCAAGAATGGAATTGTTGCTTTAGTCATTTGAGGATTGTTCCATGAAAATGTTGTGTATCTCATGTTTCAAACAATTATTGTCTTTGCATCAAGATATGGAGGATTGGTAAAGAGTACCCTTTCTTTCTACATCCAAACTCTAACTAAGACCTATGAAGTTCGATTCCTGATCTCTTCCACCCATCCACATAATTGTTATGTTGAATCAATATAATGTGTCATGAGAAGGATCAAATATTTTTGGATGGTGAGGAGGTGTTCATTGAGATTTAGGGTTTTTTGGATTTAGTTGAGATGCAAACCAAGCCTAGAAAATAAAACATGAAACCAATGACAAGTTAAGGGAAGCATAGAGCAGGGATTCCTTCTTCATTTGTTTGTAGAGGGTGGTATTTTCTCTGATAAAAACCCTTAGTATTGAAACTCAAATATTTAAAAAATTGTATGTCGTGTCTTTTGACACAAATGATGATCATTAATTCCATTGAAAAATAAGGAGTAGGTAAAAGAAATGTAAAAGTATATATAATAGAAGTATACAATCATATCTTTAATGGACAATGAGTGAACTAGCTCACATTACACTAAGTGGTGCTCATATAGGCCATCAATAGTTAGTTTAAACCATGGTGTTGAATATCAACTAATGGAGGAAAATATGAAGAAGTAACACTATGAAACACTAAGATGCATTGAAATATTCATAGGAAATTAGTACATGTAAAAGAATAACTCTACACATTAAATAATGAAATACATTATCAACATTCAATTATCCAAAATGTGGTTCAGTAAATTCACTCTCAAAAGGATATAAAGGCCTAATGGGCTTAGAAGACAAGGGAGTTCAGAGCTTGAAAACAGTGTAAAATGCAGCCTAGATGAAGTGGTTATATTCAACATGTCATAGTAACATGTTGAGGAATAGGTCTTCATCTCTTGAACACTCTGGATACTCCTTGAATCCTGCAAAATATAGATAAATGAGCATGTATCAATCTTAGACAAATAAAGAGGTGAGAGTGATAGAGATTTATTAAAATGTTATAGATCGTAAAGTGGGAAGAGCGTACAAAGTAGTCAAATGAGGCAAGGGGTTGAATTCCCTCTTTTATAACATGATGGCCACTAGTGTTTCATTGTTTCTAATTGTCATTTTCGAGGTGAAATGGTTTCACTAACTATTCTATGAAACCCACAACACATTGAATATATTAATTATTGCCCATATCTCTTACATGGTAACTCAATTATCCTTAGCATGTGTTTTTCCTTTCTATTTAGTCCTCAGTTGACCATTTTTCAATTGATATATGTTATGGATTGTCAATTTGACTAACTTCTTTTCATATTTGTTCCAATTTCCTAATCCCTCATCTCAATGTTCTTGTCACCATTCCCCTATATCTTTAGTAGGCCTTTTTTTTCATACCAGTTATGATTTCCCTTTAATGTTTCCCAATTTACCCAATAAGAGTTCATAGTCCTTATTCACCTGAGTTTTCAATAGAATTCCTCCCCTTCTCCACCAAGCATGTTATTTTCATTGGGTTTTCAGATTCTACTAGGATTTTCTTTTCCCCCTAATTTAATTTCCTAGTTGGATTTCACCTTGTTCAACAACACAAATATTCCAATAGAGGATAAACACCTTCAGTAACCGCTCACACAAGTAGATCAAATATCAACACACCGATGTTATGACATGGTAAAACCCCTATGGGGAAACATCCATGGCCCCAACCAATGTGGCCACTTGGAGCAATTTATTAATGCAAAATAAAATTATTACATAGATATTTATAAGAGAGTTTCTCACAATTGATCATTGAAAAATGACCCTCCATGCTCTTAAAATAGAGATCATGGACCAATCGAGTGTTAATCCATGGATCAATGTAGTTGTTAAGATTGAGGAGATAATGATCTGTCAGATCACTCTATGTCGAGAACATATCATGTTTGTCTGATTACCTAACTACAAATTCATACTAAAGAAACACACTTCTACCTGACAAAAAATTAGACCACGTTGATCTTAACTAAATCCTAAGTTTCTAAATATCCTAACGTCCCCCCTTAAGAACAACTTGGGATATGATTAAATGATTTACAAACGCGACCCAATAGGAGAAGGAAGGGAAAATTAGAGCCTATCCCCCCTTAACGACAACTTATTGAACTCCTAACATAGATTGAAGTTTGGAAGACTTCACTTTTGTAAGAAACTTTATGAAATTGTCTGCAATTTGATATTCTATACGAAAAAATAACACTTCAATAACTATATTATGAATGAGTTTTTTGATGAAGTGCATGTGAATCTCAATGTGTTTGTTGCGCTGATGTTGAAATGTATCTTTGGAAAGATTTATTTCAATTCAATTGTTGCACTAGAGGCTATTCAAATGTTGTTGCTAGAATCCAAACTTTGAAAGGATCTTTCAAAACCACAGGGATTCCTGACTTGCATTAATCGTTGCTTGGTACTATGTTTCTATTGAAGTGATGTAGGAGCATCGTTAGCGAGCATGCAAAGCAGGACCACTCAACGCCTGGGAATATTTTTGGAATCTCAACGCTTGCAGTCCCAGTGAATATTTTGAAGCATGCCTAAACTCAGTGCCGAGAAATATTTTGAAGCATGCTTGAATGATCACGAGCGAAGTGGGAGTTTCCACTCCTGCTCTGGAATATGACTGAACTAAGATATTCGTTAGGTTAGGTTTTGGAGTAGACAAGTAGTCGAGGAGAACCCTAAGGACCCTCTAAGATAAATAGAGGTTTTGTACACCCAAATGAGGTTGTTTCAAGTTAGTAGGAGATTTTTGAATTT
>JZKD02S1820857.1:20326-52286 GCA_000966675.3 Picea glauca | reverse complement strand
AGCATGGAAAGTCGATGCAGGAGCTCATGGACAAGAGTCCATGAATTTTTTTCAAGGGGAGTATGATGTAGGAGCATTGTTAGCTAGCACGCGGAGCAGGACCACTCAGGCGCCTAGGAATCTTTTCAGAATCTCAACACTGGTAGTCACGATGAATATTTTGAATCACGACTGAACTGAGCACCAGGAAATCTTTTGAAGCACGCTTGAACGATCGTGAGTGAAGTGGGAGTTTCCACTCCTGCTCTGGAATATGACTGAACTAAGATAATTGTTAGGTTAGGTTTTGAAGTAGACAAGTAGTCGGGGGGGACCCTAAGGACCCTCTGAGATAAATAGAGGTTTTGTATGCCCAAATGAGTCTGCTGTAAGTTAGTAGGAGATTTATGAATTTTAGTTTTTGTTTTGATTAGAGTTGTAGACACTTTTAATTTTGAATGAAGATAACAGAGGAAAATTGACCCAATGCATGGTGTGGACATTGTTTGCAATTCCCTATTATTGTGTTTTCATGAATGAATGAATTTCGTTATGAGTATATGAAACTGTGAATGTTAGTATAAGTTTCAATTGTTTCTCTTCTGTCGAATCGGTGCAAGGTGTGCACACAGAACACAGGGAGTTCATTAACGGGATCTGTTTTGGTTCCGAAGATCAGAAGAGGTAGCATGAAACTTCCCCCTTTGCAAGGAGTGAAAAGTGACTACTGCAAGGCGTGCACAGTCGTTCGCAAGAACTCAAACCTTGCGTAAGAATTAGTTTCAAGGTGTGCATCTAGCAAAAGGAGAATGCGAGGAGGTCGAGAAGAATTTATTTTCAAGAAATCCTTTTTGATATGAGTTATCGAAAATCCCTGAAACGAAAGGAGTGTGCAGGAAGTCGACAATTTCACGAAGGCCAAGCTCAGTAGGGATAGCACTTTTAAAAAGTGTAGTTGAGGTCTAAGAGACGGATTTGCAGGAGGTTCAAAGGTGAATACCTTTGAAGAATTAGAAAATATTCTAAGTCGGGAGAAATCAAAATCTCAGGAGGAGGAGAAATAGTGGTCATTGGATCACAACACAAAGGATCAACAGTCATCTGATCAGAACAAGGTGCACAATATTTAACGCTTTGCACACACAAGAGAGAGAACTCATCAAGGTTTGAGACTTGATATTTCCAAATCCCGAAGAGTTGGAAAGACGAAGTGAAATATCAGTTATTCGATCATCCAAAGAAGACCTAAGCCGTCAGATCATCCGAAGTGAACCACGGGCATTGGATCGATCAAGTGAATATGAGCCATCAGATATCGTGATTTCAGGAGCAAGCAAGTTGAAACTTGAGATTCCCGAAGCACAAAGAGCCAGAGAACCAAAGTGAATATGGACCGTTATATCCAGAAGGGTACATGTTGACAGGTCTTCAGATCTAGAGGAAGGTAAAGGTGAAGCATTGAAACACCCGAAGCCTGAAGAACCAAAGAGTCGAGAGCTATCGATTTGTAAGTGGACACTTGTTAGTAGATCATGAGCTCCGGGAAAATTATAGTGGGATTTCAGTTTCAGAACTAAGATTGCTAAATCCCGAAGACCCGAAGTGAATCTGAGCTGACAGATCTAGAGGAGATGTGGCATGAATCCATGGACTCCATGTAAATACATGAAGTAATCCTCAATCACCAGATCAAGAGGACACGCGTTAGTGGATCACAACCTTCAGATAAAATCCATTTGGAAAAGGGAAAAGTTTGATATTTGAGATCTCATAAGTCCAAAGACCCGAAGGAGATCTCGATCATTGATCGAGAGGAGGGCCACAAGACCATTGATATGAGTTGAAAGGTCAAACACCCAAAGTGAAGGCAGGACCATTGATTGTGAGGATAGGTGTCTGTAGATCTTTTGCTCCAGAAGATTTCCTTGCAAAGGAAACCAAGGTTTGAGATTTGAGAATTCTGAAGTCCGGAATTATTAATTGACCACAGTCATTGATCTAGGAAAATGAGGTCTGAACTGTTGATCCCAAGAAATATATCTCGCTCGTTCATTCAAAGGAACCATCAAGATCGTGAGATTGGCGGTCATCTTGCATTGCAGGGATAGAAAGTGCTCGATCTTTATGAGATTGAGAGTGGACCACAATCGAGACCACAATTTTAGGGAAAAGACAAGTAGAGTCTTAGGGTGAATTGCGGGTGAAAAGCGGTTTAACACCAAACCACTCTTAAGTACGCCCACAATCATGCGTAGGCATGAGGTCATCACCCAAGGTCACATCTGAGAAGGGGCCGAGAGAAAAGGCGCTAACGCCAACTCTGAGATTTTGCAGAATGTGAAAGGGAAGGTCGCAGGTATCGTGAAGCCTATGAAAGGAGCCAAGAGGACCTGTGGTTAATACAAAATGAGACCAGCAAGGTTTCAGAGATTCGTTCGACTATAGAATCGAAGATGATGATATGCACCATGAAGAAAGAGCAATATCATTTTGTTTCTTATAGGCACAATTGACAGGTCCTAAAACAAGGATAAAAACATAACTTGCAGTAGACTTTTGATCATCATGGTCATCGACACAATCTAAATCAGTGAAACCAACCAATAAAGGAGTCCCCCGGGAATTGTAATGTGTTCCAAAATAAATTGTACCTCGAACATACCGAAGTATTCTCTTAGTTTATTTCCAATGGCTTTTATGGGGTGTTTGCATACATCGAGCAACATGAACAACAAAAAAGGAAATATTAAGATGGGTATGAGTCAAGTATAAGAGGCTACCAACTAACTGACGGTACAAAGTGGCATCAACTTCAGGACAAGTACAGGTGGAAGCAAGTTTGACTCTAGAATGGAAGGGAGAAGGGGTTGGTTTAGAGTCTTCCATGTGAAAGCAACGAAGAAGGTCACAAACATACTTAGATTGGGAAAGAAAAATTCCTTCCTTGGTGTTATCGGAAAAACTAATAAGTGCAAACACAAACGGATCTCCCTAGTTTCACCCCAAAACTAGAACAAAACAAGACATAATATAAAACATTCCCTAAGTTTTAATTATCAAGCATACTAACTAACAAGAGATAAATGACATACATTTTAAATGTTGTTTGTCCTCACTGGTGTCATCCTCACTCTATTCCAAGTCTTATGGGATATTGAACCTATAAAAAGGCATAAGCCAACGAAGTGAAATAAACAATGTATACTTAACAAAACCTATGTATTTGATCAAGGAGTCACACAATAAAATAAGAACAATTTTATGGGAAAGAAATATATTACTGTGTTAGAAATATGAAAAGGAGAATACAATAATGCCTTGATGTTGTAGGTTCCCTTCCAACAGTTCCTTGCTTCCCACACACTTCTGCTCATAAGACATTTAGTTGAGAATTCTCAAGCCAAAATTCTACTAACTTATTAGCCATTCTCAAAAGCTATTCTCCAAGATGACACAAAAAATCTATTCTAAAAGCTAACTTTCCCCATGAGAGGCCTCCTCCTTTTATAAGCTCAAAAGGATAGGGTGAGGAGGTTAGGATGATCCCATGAGAATAGGGATGCGACTTAGATCCAAACCGATCGGAGGCCACCTCACCCTTGAAGCTTCTATTCTAGAACCATCGAGAAGCTTCTCTTTTTCTCCATACAGGCGATCATCGTTGTTGGATTATTGAGAGGGGGGATGAATCAATAATAGACCAATATAATCCTTTTTAAACATATAATCCAAGTTTTATATCAATGTAGAATTATCATCCAATAATTGCAAAGTAAATAAGAAATGAACAAATGAACAATCATACACATACACAGTACACCAGTGTTTTACGTGGAAACCAAAAGTGGGAGAAAACCACAGAATAATTTTTCTTATATGTCTTGAAGAATTACATTCATTAGAAGAAAAAACTTCCTTTGTTTTCCAGTTGCAACTGGAAGGAGGCTCCAACCCCCTAGTTTCTCAGGATACAATCTGAAGGAAGCTCCAACTCCCCAATTCTCTGGCTACAACTAGAAGGAGGATACAACCCCCTATGCTCTCCAACTACAACTGGAAGGTGGCTACAACCACCTGTCCTTTGCTCGTCCAACCACCCTAACATATAAGTATAATGATGGAACCACTGTCACACTATCATTGTGAGATATACCACTCTACAATTGTATCAACCTGTACAACTACCCTGTAATCAATTTGTACCTAAACTGAACATGTATCAAAAAAAATATAACAGGTACGCGACCTGTAGTGTTGCAGCACGCATATGTACGCACACTATCAATTATGCAGCCTGCGTATGTACGCGACCAAACTGTTATGCAACCTGCATATACCTTCTGAGAAATAGGATTTCCTTTCTCTTGAAAACGTCTGACCCTCTGTAACTTCTTTCACATAGATCTGTAACCTATCACTATATCCTGAATGTAACTGTACCTTGTGCATGCATCCCCATATATAGACTTTACCCAAGGCATATATATTTCTCTCTAGTCATGTACCATATAGGTATGTGTAATCATGAACAAGTATAATAACCCTCACATGATCTAGTCATCAAACCCTTTCCGATATTCAGCCTCTCACTACATCAACCACTTCACAAATACAAGCTCTCAATCATGTATAACAAAAACCCTTATCCATATGCCAAAAAATACAATATGTGCTTCAACAAGAAGTATCAATGATAAATATACCAACCCTATATTTCTATAGATCTGACTTATGCGGAAGATCCATGTAACCACCAGTGTCTCAAGGGATAATCTTCAAATCTCCATAACCATTTCTCATGCATACATCAAAATCCAACTATTCATAGAAATAAGAGATACCTTTTGAATCAATGGATAGATCTGATGTATCTGAGCACTGTAGACCTTTCAGGGACTTTGATCTTAGAACATAGAACCTCTAAAACTTCATCTTCTTAGGTTTCATTGCTTTACCAACATGTATGCACCGTATGCATAGCCAACCTGTGTACGCCTCAGTATGTACGCACCCTATACACAGCCATCCCATGTACGCCTTAGAAAATGGGGTTTTTTGTATTCGTTGTAGTTTCGAGAATTTCATCGTCAACCCATCATACTACCTCAGACTTTCACAACTTCAGATGTACCAATGACTACTTGCAATAAGCCTCACACAAAATAATATATTCAATGTGTTCAAGTGTAGTTTAATGAGAGATCTGTCCCTCTTATTTATACTTTCATGTAGCATTACACTTTCCCTATTTTAGGGAGTTCTCCATTTAAAATAATTTCTTTTGCAAACACTTTGACTTTTAGGGGCTTCTATATGACTCATGAGGATTCTCCAACTTCATATGGCCATAAATCTCTAACCATGAGGAGTTATGTGGTGTTCCACATACCACCAGAAATGGCATGACAAACACTATCCATATAGGATAGTTTCAATGACAAATTCACTGCCCTTCATCTCATTATTCCACAATTAAGAATGGGTTCTCTAACCATACTTCTAGGATAACTCAATCCGAAAAGCGTCTTCCCATGAGGGATTTCACCATAAGGGGACCACTTTGGAGTTCATCCATTTGTACTTTTTATCAACCATGACAAGACAATAATGAGTCATCTTTACATCAAACAAACTTGGGTCCATTGCCCAAACCTTTGTGCTTCTGAACTTTCTTCAAGGGTTGACATCAATGACAACCAACTTTAATCAACAATCTCCCCCTTTGGCATTGATGGAAACAATCTGATGCAATATTGAAATCATGTCATGCAATACTGAAGTGATATAAATCATGCTCCCCCTATAACCATGCCTCTATCCTTTGCATCTCTATGAGCATATGATAAATCTCTCCCCCTTTGTCATCAATGGCAAAGGTATCTTTTGATCCATGGTTACTCCCCCTAACTAAATTGTCCTCGTTATGGTGCTTCCTCATGTACATCTAATAAATATAAGATAAGCATTCAAAAGGATTCATTTTGGAGTAGAAATAACTATGAGTCTCTAGCGAAGATACTCAAAGGATTCCCATGGAAGTGGTTTTGTAAATATGTCTGTCACTTGTTCTTTTGTGTCCACATACTCAACTCTAATGTTATTTTCTGCAGCATGTTCCTATAGAAAGTGATACTTGATTAGAATTTGCTTCGTCTTGGAGTGCATCACTGAGTTCTTTGAGATATTGATGACACTTGTACTATTACAATATATTGGAATGGGCTCATCATACTCAACCTGTATATATGTCAGAGTTTGTTTCATCCAAAGAACTTATGTACAACCTATTGTATCTGCAATATACTCTACCTCGGTTGTAGATAAAGATATTGATGATTGTTTCTTTCTTAGCCATGATAATAAACAATCACCCAATTCTAACGCTGCTCCACTAGTGCTTCGTCGGTCATCAATACAACCTGTCCAATCTGCATTTGTGTAAGAAATAAGTGGTAGATCCTTTCCTTTTGGATACCATAGTCCAAACTCTTATGTTCCTTTGATATATCTGAAAATCCTTTTCACTGCTATTACATGTGATTCCTTTGGTGCTGATTGAAATCATGCCACCTGTCCAACTGCCTGCATTGCAACTGGTCTGGATGTTGTCACATATAGTAGGCTACCAATCATTGACCTATATTGCCTCTGATATGTAAACTTTGAATCATCATCTTTTCTCAAATTGCAATTGGTTTGCATGGGAGTGATAATTGGTTTTCAATCTCCCATTCCGAACCTCTTTAGCATTTCTCTGATATACTTGGTTTGAGAAATAAAAATTCCTTGGTTTCCTTGACATATCTGAAGTCCTAGAAAGAAGGATAGTTCTCTAAGTAATGACATTTCAAATTCATTATGCATATCCTTTGCAAATTTCTGGCTTAACTTGTCATCATCACTATCAAAAATAATATCATCAACATAAACTTAAATTAATAAAAAAATACCTTGACTTACCTTAATGTAGAGGTTGTTGTCTGCACTCCTTTTTCTGAACCATGCCTGTTGTAGATATTTATCCAGTCTAGAGTACCATGCTCTAGGAGCCTGTTTTAGACCATACAAGACCTTCTTTAATTTATACACATAATTTGCGTTCTCTGAAAACTAAAATCCCTCTGGTTGTTCAATGTAGACTTCTTCTTCAAGTTCCCCCCATTCATAAAATATGATTTTACGTCCATCTGATACAATTTAATATTTTTTGAGCATGCATAAGCTAAAAGCAATCGGATTTCTTCCATTCTGGAAACTAGGAAAAATGTCTCTTCAAACTCGATTCCTTCAACCTGTGCATATCATTTACATACCAATATATATTTGTTCCTTGTAACCTATCCATCTTCATTCAATTTATTCATGTATACCCACTTTGTGCCGATCACATTCTTATCCTTTGGTTTTGGAACCAATTCCCACATGTCATTTTTCTCTATTTGATCCAATTATTCATCCATGGCCTTGTTCCAAAATTCATCCTTGCTGGCCTCTTCAAAATAGGTTGGTTCAATCATAGATGTGAGTGCTAGGTGCGTTTGTTCTGGTGAACAAATTCTTCTTCTAGTCTCAACTCCTGCGTCTTTGTTTCCGACAATCTGATCTGAAGGATGATTCTTTTGTACTCGTCTGCTAGGTTTTTTTGGAGTCACTTGCTGAACTTGTTCTTCTATTTCTGTCGGATCCTCTTTGTCTTCCCCTTCTTTTTCACCTTTTGTTTCTTCTTCATAAATTTGTTCCATTAATTAATTTTCTTCTTTCTTTAATTCTTGTCTACCTGTTTCATCAATTGTTACGTTGATGATTTCCACCACTTTGTTCAATATCATGTTGTAACACTTGTTTTCTTTTCTTGTACTTGAGTAACCAACGAGTACTCATTTGTCCACACGAGAGTCAAACTTTCCCATTCTTCTATATTCTCTTTTGATGTAGCATTTACTTCCAAAAACTCTGAAGTGCTTCACATTTTTTGGTCTTCCTTTCCATAGCTCGCAGGGATTTTTTTCAGTGTTTTTTTTTAGCATTACTCTATTTTGAATGTAAATTGTTCTATGAACTTCCTGTGTCCAAAACATATCTTTCATTTTGGAATCCATTAGCATTGTTCGAGCCATTTTCTATATTGTCATGTTCTTTCTTTCATAAACTCCATTATGTTGAGGTGTCCTAGCAACGGAGAATTGCCGTTTTATTCCATGACTGTTGCAGTAGTGCATAAATTCCTTTGAAGTGAACTCTCCTCCATTATCAGATCTTAAGCATTTTATTTTTTAATCCATTTCATTTTCAATCATTTCCTTGTAGATCTTGAAGTTTTCAAAAGCTTCTGACTTATTCTTGAGAAAGAAAACTGCGGTCATTCTTGTATAATCATCAACTAATAACATAAAGTATCTGTCACCTTTTAATCCCTTTGTTGTAGTTGGTCCAACTAGATCAGTATGCACAATTTCTAGTGGTCTTGTTGTTGAATATTTCTTTGAATTGAACCTGGTCTTTGTTTTCTTTCCTTGTTGAAAATGCTTGCATAAAGTGTTGGTTGGTTTCATGATTTGGGGCATTTCTTTGACTGCTTCTCTTTTGTTGTCTTTGACAAGGTTATCAAAATTTATGTGACCCATTCTTCTATTCCATAGCCAACTTTTATCTTCCTTTCCTAGACAACGCTTTTCATTTCCAATTTCACTTAACACATATATGTTGTTTGAAGTTCTCGCAACTGTAGCAATCAATTTTCCTAAACCTTATTTTCTTATCTCACACTTTTGTGAATCAAAAGTAACTTTATGACTTTGGTCACACATTTGACTCAAACTTAGAATATTATGTTTCATATCTTCTACTAATAGAACATTTTTTGTCTTTGTATTCTTGTTCCCAATTCTAACTATTCCTTTTCCAATGATTTTTGTTGAATCATCATTTCCGAAGGAGACTAATCCATGTCTTTCCTTTCGTAATGTTAGAAACCTATCTCTATCACCTATCGTGTGTTTTGAACACCCACTGTCAACATACCAACCATGTTTCTTCTACTTATCTTGTAGAGCGAGTGTGCATTCTTCATTGCTATACTGATTCTTCTTTCTTATCCATGTCCTTTTCTAAGGTTCCTGTCTGTGACTATTGTTATTCTGTTGCGGTTCTCTAGAAGGGACTGTCATTCTACAATCTTTGGCTACGTGTCCAAAATTTTTACATTTGTAACATTCCACTTCAGTTCTCAAAGATTCAAACTTGTTGTAACTTCTTCTCTGTGTTTCACTAGGCCTTCTTGGATAACCCCTTTGTGTATGACTTTTGAATTTTTTTGTGTTCCTGTTGTTAGCTCTGCAATTCACAACTTTATGTCCAAAATTATTACATTCATAACATAAAACAAAAAACATAGTTTGATACCTGGGAGTTGAAGATCTTCTTAAAGTAGGTACTCTTATTAATTCTTCTTCTTCCTGAGGCCTATCTGTCGGTTGTTGATTCTCAAATCTGAATCTTCTCAGTGGAGGAGTGTCCCTGCAATCTTCCTTGTAGATCTTTATATCCCCCTTGATTGTTTCTGCATAGATGTTTGGATATCTTTCTTGCTCTATTGTTTTGGAGCTTGATCATTTTTCTATCTAATTGTATCCAAGTACAGACTTGTCATGATGAGTTTTTTGACTACTGATAATGTCATCCAAAAATTTTGAGTTTTTTTGCATATTTTTCTTTTGAAGATCCTTTCTTAATGTGACAGTCTCTGCTTCCAAATTTCCAATGATCTTGTCTTTTTCTTCTATTTGTTCTTTGAGTTCTTCTTCAATTCTTTTATCTTCTTCTATTTGAACCTTCAAATTTGTGATCATTTGTTCTAGTTCTTGAGTGTCTTCTTTCTTGTCTAGTTTCGCTTGTAGTTTCTTGTTTTTCTTATTTTCTCTTATGATAACTTCTATGTCACAAATTAATTCCTCTTTGTAGCCAACTTCTGTCTCTTCAATTTATTCTTCAACTTCTTCATATTCTTCTTCGGTTTCTTCATATTCTTATTCAGATTCTTCTTTATCAGAGTCTTCTACTGCCATGAATAGAACTCTTTTTGTCTCACTGTCACTAACTTCATCTTCATCTGATGATGAGATGTATTCTTTGGGGCATAAGCTTTTCTTGAAAACTTTCTTTGTGGTTCTTTTTCCTTTATATTTTTTTTTTCCCTTTTGAGTAACCTTCATCATTTCTCTTTTTGTTATGAGGAAATTTGTTAGAAAAATCACCAATACTATCACAATTAAAACAAATTGAAGGAGGCTTACCTCTATACCTACCATAGGTTCTCTTGTTTAGTATTTTGACAAAGTTGGCCACTTCTTCATCATGTTTTGAGACGTCACTACAACTACTATGTTATTCTTTTTGCTTTCCCTTTTTCTTTGACCTTTTGGATGCTTCTTTTATATATGGATTTTCCTGTTCAGTTCTCATTTCATATGCTATGAATATTCCATGTAATTCATCCATGCTTATTGAGTTTAGATCTGATGTTTCTTCTAGAGTTGCTATCGTAGGGTCAAATATCATAGGAAGAAATCTTAGTAATTTTTGAACAATTATAGATTCTTTGATTTCTTCTCCCAATCTTATGATTTCATTTACTTTTTCATCAACTCTTAAAAATTAAGATGCAATATTATCATCTTCCTTCATATTAAGTTGTTCGAATTGACCTCTGTAAGTTTGAAGCTTTTCTTCTTTGACTTTTGAATCTCCTTCATAAATATTTTGAAGTTTGTCCCAAATCTCTTTAGCAAATTTGCAATGTGCAAATTTGGTGAATATCGTTTCACTAAGACCATTTAGAAGTGAATTTTTGGCTTTGGAATTATTCTGACCGAGTTTCATAGCTTTTTCATTTGTTGAAGGAACCTTCTCTAATACCAATTGTTGGATTACTGAGAAGGGGGGTGAATCAGTAATAGAGAAATCTAATACATTTTAACAATATAATCCAAGTGTTATATTAATGTAGCATTATCATCCAATAAATGCAGAGTAAATAAGAAATGAACAAATGAACAATCATACACATACACAATACACCAGTGTTTTATTTGGAAACCCAAAGAGGGAGAAAACCATGAAATTCTTTTTCTTATATGTCTTGAAGAATTGCATTCATTAGAAGCACCAAATTCCTTTGTTTTCCAACTGCAACTGGAAGGAGGCTCCAACACCCTAGTTTCTCAGGCTACAACTTGAAGGAAGCTCCAACTCCCCAATTCTATGGATACAACCAGAAGGAGGTTCCAACCCCCTATGTTCTTAGGCTACAAGCAGAAGGTGGCTACAACCACTTGTCCTTGCCTTGTCCAACCGCCCTGATGTATAAGTAGATTGATGGAACCACTGTCACACTATCACTATGAGATATACCACTGTAGAATTGTATCAACCTATACCACTAACCTATATTCAACCTGTACAACTGCCCTGTAATCAATCTGTACCTGAACTCAACATGTATCAACAAAAATGCAATAGGTACGCGACCTGTAGTGTTGCATCATGCGTATATACCTTCCCTATTTGTTATGCATCCCACGTATGTATGCAACCAAACTATTATGCAAGCTACGTATACCTTCTCAGAACTAGGATTTCCTTTCTCTTGAAAAATTATGACCCTCTGTAACTTCTTTCACATAGATCTCTAACATGTTACTCTATCTAGACTGTAACTGTACCCTGTGCATACATCCTCGTATATAACCTTTACCCAAGGCATATATATTTCTCTCTAGTCATGTACCATATAGGTGTGTGTAATCATGAACAAGTATATTAACCGTCACATGATATAGTCATCAAACCCTATATGATATTCAACCTCTCAATACATACCCCACTTCACAAATACAAGATCTCAACCATGTACAACAAAAACCTTTAGCCAAATGCTAAGAAATACAAGATGTGCTTCAACAAGAAGTATCAATGATAAATATACCAGCATTGTATTTCTATAAATCTGACTTATGAAGAACATCCCATGCAGCCACTAGTCTCTCTAGGGAGAATCCTCAAATATGCATAACTGTTTCTCATGCATACATCAAAATCCAACTATTCATAGAAATAAGACATACCTTTTGAATCAATGAATATATTTGATGTATCTTACCACTGTAGACCTTTCAGGGACCTTGATCTTAGAACTTAAAACCTCTGCAACTTCATCTTCTCAGGTTTCATGGCTTTACCAACATGTATGCACCCAATACACAACCAACCTATGTATGCCTCAGTATGTACACACCCTATACAAAACCAGCCGACCTACGCCTCATAAAATAGGGTTTTTTGTATTCGTTGTAATTCTGAGAATTTCACTGTCAACCCTTCGTACTACCTTAGAATTTCGCAACTTCAAATGTGTCAATGAGTACTTGCAATAAGTCTCACACAAAAAAATATATTCAATGTGTTCAAGTATAATCTAATGAGAGAGCCTTGCCTCTTATTTATAATTTCATGTAGCATTACACTTTCCTTACTTTAGGGAGTTCTTCATTTAAAATAATTTATTTTTCAAACATTTTGACTTTTAGGGGCTTCTATATGACTCATGAGGGTTCTCTAACTTCATATGGCCATAACTCTCTAACCGTGAGGAGTTATGTGACGTTCCACATACCACCGAAAATGGCATGACAAGAACTATCCATCTAGGATAGTTTAACTGAAAAATTCACTACCCTTCATCTCATTATTCCACAATTAAGAATGGGTTCTATAACCATACTTCTAGGATAACTCAATCCGCAAAGCATCTTCCCGTGAGGGATTTCACCATAAGGGGACCACTTTGGAGTTCATCCATTTGTATTTCTAATCAACCATGACAAGACAATAATGAGTCATCTTTACATCAAAAAAACTTTGGTCCATTACCCAAACCCTTCTGCTATCGAACTTTCTTCAAGTGTTGACATAAATGAAAACCAACCTTAATCAACAATCTCCCCCTTTGGAACTGATAGAAAAACTCTGATGCAATACTGAAATCATGTGATGAAATAATGAAGTCATATCACTCATGCTCCCCCTGGAATCATGTCTCTATCCTTTTCATCTCTATGACCAATGCTCCCACTGGAACTATGCCTCTATCCTTTGCATCTAATAAATCTCTCCCCCTTTGTCATCAATGGAAAAGGTATCTTTCAATCCGGGGCTTCTCCCCCTAACTAAATTGTCCTCTTTATGGTGCTTCCTCGTGTACATCTAATACATATAAGATAAGAATTCAAAAGAATTCATTTTGGAGTAGAAATAACTCCGAGTCTCTGGCAAATATACTCAAAGGATTCCCGTGGAAGTGGTTTTGTAAATATGTCTTCCACTTGTTCTTTTGTGCCCACATACTCAACTTTGATGTTCTTTTCTGCAACTTGTTCCCATAGAAATTGATACTTGATTGGAATGTTCTTCATCTTGGAGTGCATCACCAGGTTCTTTGAGATACTGATGGAACTTGTATTATCACAATAGATTGGAATGGGATCATCATACTCAACCTATATATCTGTTAGAGTTTGTTGCATCCAAAGAATCTATGTACAACATGTTTCTGCTACAATATACTCTACCTCGGCTATAGATGAAGATATTGATGATTGTTTCTTTATTATCCATGATACTAAACACTCACCCAAGTAGAATGATGCTCCACTAGTGTTTCATTGGTCATCAATACAACCTGTCCAATCTGCATCTGTGTAGGCAATAAGTGATAGATTCTTTCCTTTTGGATACCATAATCCAAACTCTTTTGTTCCTTTGATATATCTAAAAATCCTCTTCACTACTAATACATGTGATTCCTTTGGTGTTGCTTGAAATCATGCCACCTGTACAACTGCATGCATTACATATGGTCTGGATGTTGTGACATATAGTAGGCTATCGATCATTGAGATATATTGCCTCTGATATGTATACTTTGAATCATCATATTTTCTCAACTTTCAACTGGTTTTCATGGGAGTGATAACTGGTTTGAAATCTTTCATTCTGAAACTCTTTAGCAATTCTCTGATATACTTGGTTTGAGAAATAAAAATTCCTTGGTTGCTTTGACATATCTGATGTCCCAGAAAGAAGGATAGTTATCCAAGTAATGACATTTCAAATTCATTCTACATATCCTTTGCAAATTTCTGGCTTAACTTGTCATCATCACTACCAAAAATAATATCATCAACATAAACTTCAATTAATAAAATATTACCTTGAATTACCTTGATGTAGAGGTTGTTGTCCACACTTCCTTTTCTAAACCCTGTCAGTTGTAGATATTTATCCAATCTAGAGTACCATTCTCTAGGAGTTTGTTTTAAACCATATAATGCCTTCTTTAATTTACCTGTATAATCTACATTCTCGGACAATTGAAATCCCTCTGGTTGTTCAATGTAGAATTCTTTTTCAAGTTCCCCATTCATAAAAGATGATTTTACGTCCATCTGATACACTTTAATATTTTTGGAGCATGCATAGTATAAAAGAAATTGGATTGCTTTCATTCTGTCAACTGGGGAAAATGTCTCTTCAAAATTGTTTCCTTCAACCCGTGCATATCCTTTACATACCGATATATCTTTGTTCCTTGTAACATGTCCATCTTCATTCAATTTATTCATGCATACCCACTTTTTTCCGATCACATTCTTATCCTTTGGTCTTGGAACCAATTCCCAAGTGTTATTTTTCTCTATTTGATCCAATTCTTCATCCATGGCCTTGTTCCAAAATTCATCCTTGTCGGCCTCTTCAAAATAGGTTAGTTCAATCGTAGATGTGAGTGCTAGGTATGTTTGTTCTGGTGATCGAATTATTCTTCTAGTCTCAACTTCTAAGTCTTTGTTTCCAATAATCTGATCTGAAGGATGATTCTTCTGTACTTGTCTGCTAGGTTTTTTTGGAGTCACTTGCTGAATTTGATCTTCTATTTCTGTCGGATCCTCTTCGTCTTCCCATTCTTTTTCATCTTTTGTTTCTTCTTTGTAAAGTTGTTCCATTTATTCATTTTCTTCTTTATTTAATTATTTTCTACCTGTTTCATCAATTGTTACATTGATGCTTTCCACCACTTTGTTCAATCTCAGGTTGTAACACTTGTATGCTTTTATTGTACTTGAGTAACGAAAAAGTACCCATTTGTCCACATGAGAGTCAAACTTTTCCATTCTGCCATATTCTCTTTTGATGTAGCATTTTCTTCCAAAAACACTGAAGTGCTTCAAATTTTCCGGTCTTCCTTTCCATAGCTCATAGGGATTTTTTTCAGTGTTGTTTTTGAGCATTACTCTGTTTTGAGTGTGAAATGTTGTATGCAGTACCTGTGTCCAAAAACTATATGTCAAATTGTAGCATTGTTCGAGCCATTTCTTGTATTGTCCTGTTCTTTCTTTCAACAACTCCATTATGTTGAGGTGTCCTAGAAACAGAGAATTGTCTTTTTATTCCATGACTACTGCAGTAGTCCATAAATTCATTTGAAGTGAACTCTCTTCCATTATCAGATCTCAAGAATTTGATTTTTGGATCCATTTCATTTTCAACCATTTCCTTGTAGATCTTGAAATTTTCAAAATCTTTTCACTTATTCTTGAGAAACCAAACTATGGTCATTCTTGTATAATCATCAACTAATAACATAAAGTATCTGTAACGTTTTAAGAACATTGTTGTAGTTGGTCCAACTATATGAGTATGCACAATTTCCGGTGGTCTTGTCGTTGAATATTCCTTTGATTTGACCTGGTCTTTCTTTGCTTTCCTTGTTGACAATGCTTTCATAAAGTGTTGGTTGGTTTCGTGATCTGGGGCATTTCTCTAACTGCTTCTCTTTTGCTAACTTTGAAAAGGCTATCAAAATTTATGTGACCCATTCTTCTATGCCATAGCCAACTTTCATCTTCCATTCCTAGACAACACTTTCCATTTCCAATTTCACTTAACACATATATGTTGCTTGAATTTCTCACAATTGTAGCAATCAATTTTCCTGAACCTTATTTTCTTATCTTGCACTTCTGTGAATCGAAAGCAACTTTATGACCTTGGTCACACAATTGACTCACACTTAGAAGATTATGTTTCATATATTCTACTAGTAGAACACTTTCTTCCTTTGTATTCTTGTTCCCAATTCTGACTGTGCCTTTTCCAATGATTTTGGCTGAATCATCATTTTCGAAGGAGACTGATCCATCTCTTTCCTTTCGTAATGTCAGAAACATGTCTCTATCACCTGTCATGTGTTTTGAACACCCACTGTCAACATACCAACCACGTTTCTTCTTCTTATATTGTAGAGCAAGTGTGCATTCTTCATTGCTATATTGATTATGCTTTCTTATCCATGTCCTTTTCTGAGGTTCCTGTCTATGAATGTTGTTATTCTGTTGCGGTTCTCTAGAAGGGACTATCATTTTGTAATCTTTGGTCATGTGTCCAAAATTGTTACATTTGTAACATTCCACTTCAGTGCTCAAAGATTCAAACATGTTGTAACTTCTTCTCTGTCTTTCACTAGGCCTTCTTGGATAAACCCTTTGTGTATGACTTTCAAATTTGTTTGTGTTCCTATTGTTATCTCTCCAATTCACAGCTTCATGTCCAAAATTATTACATGCATAATATAAACCAAAAAAGATAGTTTGATACCTAGGAGTTGAATATCTTCTGAAAGGAGGTACTCTGTGAATTCTTCTTCTTCCCGAGGCTTATCTGTCGATTGTTGATTCTGAAATTTGAATCTTCTCAGTGGAGGAGTGTCCCTGTAATCTTCCTTGTAGATCTTCTTATCCCCATTGATTGTTTCTTCATAGCTCTTTGGATATGTTTCTTGCTCTATTGTTTTGGAACTTGATCCTTTTTCTATTTGATTGTATCAAAGTCCAGACTTGTCATGATGAGATTTTTGACTGTTGATAATGTCATCCAAAACTTTTGAGTTATTCTGCATATTTTTCTTTTGAAGATCCTTTCTTAATGTGACAATCTTTGCTTCTAAATTTCCAATGATCTTGTATTTTTCTTTTAGCTGTTATTTGAGAGCTTGTTCAATTGTTTTATCTTCTTCTATTGAACCTTCAAATTTGTGATTATTTGTCCTAGTTCATGAGTGTCTTCTTTCTTGTCTAGTTTCTCTTGTAGTTTCTTGTTTTTCTTGTTTTCTCTTCTGATAACTTCTATGACACACATTAATTCCTCTTGGAAGTCAACTTATGCCTCTTCAATTTCTTCTTCGAATTCTTCATATTCTTCTTTGGCTTCTTCATATTCTTCTTCGGAGTCTTCTTTATCAGAGTCTTGTACTACCATGAATATAATTATTTTTGTCTCACTGTCACTAACTTCATCTTCATCTGATAATGAGATGTCTTCTTTGGTGCATAATATTTTCTTGAAAACTTTCTTTGTGTTTCTTTTTCCTTTATATGTTTGTTTTCCTTTTGAGTAACCTTCATCATTTCTCTTTTTCTTCTAAGGACATTTGTTAGCAAAATGAACAATACTATCACAATTAAAACAAATTAGGGGAATCTTACCTCTATACCTACCGTCGGTTCCCTTGTTTAGTCTTTTGACAAAGTTGGCCACTTTTTCATCATCTTCTGAGATGTCATTGTTGTTGCTATGTTCTTCTTTTTTCTTTCCCTTTTTCTTTGACCTTTTGGATGCTTTGAAGGCTGCTTCATTTATATATGGATTCTTCTTTTCAGTTCTCATTTCATATGCTGTGAATATTCTGTGTAATTCATCCATGTTTATTTAGTTTAGATCTGATCTTTCTTCTAGTGCTGATATCTTAGGGTCAAATCTCATGCAAAGAGATCTTAGTACTTTTTGAAGAATTACAGATTCTTTAATCTATTCTCTCAATCCTATGATTTCATTTACTGTTTCATCAACTCGTAAAAAGTAACCTACAATATTATCATCTTCCTTCATGTTATGTTGTTCGAAATGACCTCTGTAAGTTTGAATCTTTTCTACTTTGACTTTTGAATCTCCTTCATAAATATTTTGAAGTTTATCCCAAATATCTTTAGAAGATTTACAATGTGCAACTTTGGTGAATACCGTTTCACTAAGACCATTCAGAAGTTCATTTTTGGCTTTGGAATTATTCTGACCAAGTTTCACTACTTTGTCATTTGTTGGCTGAACTGTTGATGCTGTGTATCCATGTACAATTGATTGCCAAATTTCAAATCCCTGTGCATGCATATATGTTTTCATCCTTATGCTCCAAAATCCATACTTTTGTCCATTAAACTGTGGTATTTCATTTTTATACAAGTTGTTTCTCTCCATGATATACCTTTCAGTGGTTAAACTGATTTCTAAAGGAACCTTCTCTGATACCAATTGTTTGATTACTGAAAGCGAGGGTGAATCAGTAAAAGATCAATCTAATCCTTTTTAACCATATAATCCAAGTTCTATATCAATGTAGAATTATCATCCAATAACTGTAGAGTAAATAAGAAATGAACAAATGAACAATCATACACATGCACAATACACCATTGTTTTACGTGGAAACTCAAAGCAGGAGAAAACCATGGAATGTTTTTTCTTATATGTCTTGAAGAATTACATTCATTGAAAGCACCAACTTCCTTTGTTTTTCAGCTGCAACTAGAAGGAGGTTCCAACCCCCTAGTTTCTCAAGCTATAACCTGAAGGAAGCTCCAACTCCCCAATTCTCTAGCTATAAACAGAAGGAGGCTACAACCCCCTATGTTCTCCAGCTACAACCGAAAGGTGGATACAACCACATGTCCTTGCCATGTCCAACCACCCTGACGTACAAGTATAATGATGGAACCACTACCACACTATCATTGTGAGATATACCACTTTACAACTGTATCAACCTATACCACTGACCTGTATTCAACCTGTACAACTTCCCTGTAATCAATTTGTACCTGAAATGGACATGTATCAACAAAAATACAACATGTACGTGACCTGTAGTGTTGCAACACGCATATGTACCCACCCTATATCTTATGCAACCCATGTATGTATGCGACCAAACTGTTATGCAACCTGCATACACCTTCTGAGAACTAAGATTTGCTTTCTCTTGAAAACTTCTGACCCTCTGTAACTTCTTTCACATAAATCTGTAACATGTCACTATATCCAGACTGTAACTGTACCATGTGCATGCATCCTCATATATAACCTTTACCCAAGGCATATATATTTCTCTCTAGTCATGTACCATATAGGTGTGTGTAATCATGAACAAGTATAATAACTCTCACATGATATAGTCATCAAACCATTTCTGATATTTAACCTCTCAATACGTCAACCACTTCACAAATACAAGCTCTCAACCATGTACAAAAAAACCCCTTAGCCATATGCTAAGAAATACAAGATGTGCTTCAACAAGAAGTATCAATGATAAATATACCATCACTATATTTCTATAGATCTGACTTATGCAGAATATCCCATGCAACTACTAGTCTCTCTAGGGAGAATCCTCAAATCTCCATAACCATTTCTCATGCATACATCAAAATTCAACTATTCATAGAAATAAGACATACCTTTAGAATCAATGGATAGATCTGATGTATCTGAGCACTATAGACCTTTCAGGGACCTTGATCTCATAACTTAGAACCTATGCAACTTCATCTTCTCAGGTTTCATGGCTTTACCAACATGTACACACCCTATACACAACCAACCCGCGTAGGCCTCAGTATGTATGCACCCTATACATAACCACCCTGTGTACGCCTCAGAAAATAGGGTTTTTTGTATTTGCTGAAATTCTAATAGTTTCACCGTCAACCCTTCTTACTACCTGAGACTTTCACAACTTTAGATGTATTAATGAGTAGTTGCAATACGCCTCACACAACAAAACATATTCAATGTGTTCAAGTGTAATTTAATTAGAGAGCCTTGCCTCTTATTTATACTTTCATTTAGCATTACACTTTCCTTATTTTAGGGATTTCTCCATTTAAAATAATTTCTTTTACAAACACTTTGACTTTTAGGGGCTTCTATATGACTCATGAGGGTTCTCCAACTTCATATGGCCATAAATCTTTAACCGTGAGGAGTTATGTGACGTTCCACATACCTCTGGAAATGGAATGAAAAGAACTATTCATATAGGATAGTTTCACTGAAAAATTCACTGCTCTTAATCTCATTATTCCACAATTAAGCATGGGTTCTTTAACCATACTTCTAGGATAACTCAATCTGTAAAGCGTCTTCCCGTGAGGTATTTCACCATAAGGGGACCACTTTGGAGTTCATCCATTTGTACTTATTATCAACCATGACAATACAATAATGAGTCATATTTACATCAAACAAACTTGGGTCCATTACCCAAGCCTTTGTGTTGTCGGAATTTCTTCAAGGGTTGACATCAATGAAAACCAACCTTAATCAACAGTCGTACCCTTAACACTTAGAAAAATGTGAAAATGTCGCAAGCCACTATGGTACAACCTACATAGATCATATATCGTCACACCCTTAACACTGAGAAAGGTGTGATGATCCTTCTTTACAAGGGTTTTTACAAAGGAAAAGATAATTTCATCTATCCTAGAAAGTTCATCTTCATTCTTCTTCGGGGATTAAGGCAATTGATCCTTCTAAATAAAATGATAGGTGTGCATCATTAACCATCATAGGGGTGATGAAAATAATGTGTAACATTAATCCCCCCAAAGTATCAAGTTAGAACGGAGTGATAGCTGAAATACTTTGTCGAGTGCGTGTTGGGAACAAGGAACACGTTGGTTAGAAACCTACCAACAAACAAGGAAATACAATACAATAATATATCATCACTGAGGTAGGAATTCCCGTACTCAGAATACAAATGAATCAAAGCATAAATGTCAACATGAAAATATCCATGTCATGTAAGACAGGTCATGGCCACCAAACATACCCTGTGGATCCATGCCAATATGACTCAAATCTAAACATAGCCACCAAAAATAACTTATGGATCCATTCCATAAAGACTCAAATTTTGAACATAGCCACAAGACTACACAGTGGATCTATGTGTCAATACAAACTCATGAATACTCCATCGCAACGTGGATCCATGTAACAATATCCAGGGTCTTCATTTCCATCATCCTGAAGTACGAATCTATCCATGTGATTACATATGTTGAACTTGAACATGGTAGAAACCACTTGATTATCGGTCATTAATGAATATCATTAACAAGTGTGAGGGAAATAACCATTAATGTCAATGAATCCCAAGGTACACTAGTACAATCCAACGAGTGTGAATTTATGAGTTGAAGTCAAACACTCGGCACAATATCCCGATCAGGGGTCAATAATGAAAACCCATTGTCGAAAGTGAGGAAACCTTCCATTGAGGCATGCAAGTTCCAAGTTACTAATTAGTTTCTAATTAGTCTAATTCATGGATAATGAGTTGAATTCGACAGGAAAAGACTCGTCATAGGAGGGCCTTAATGTATCCCCCATCAATGACATGAAACGGGTAAAAAGATTTGAAGTAGTTCATAGTAACAAGTAATTCATCATTGACTCAGGGATGAACGATGCAATAGAAGACTTAAGGACTGTAGAAATGGCCAACGCAATAGAAGTATTTATGGGTTGAACTTCTCTTTGAACATATTGACGTCATGAAAATTGTCTTGGAAACACTGACTCAACAAAAGGATCATAGACCAAATTGTAATCTTATAAAGGAGTATGATCAAGAGACAAGAAGATTTTTCCAACCGTAACAAAAAAGTGACTGAAAGGGTGTCATGTTCAAGAGAGACTTAATTCCATAGAATACAATTTTAGATACATTTCTTTCCCAATTTCCCCCCACCATTTCTGGTGAGTACCTCTTTATTTTTACACAAGCTTGAGGAGGATAATATATTCTTGAACTGTAAGCTCATCCTTTAGATGAGTCCCTTGGAGTATGTTTAACGAACCCTAGGAAGGAGTGGTTCGGTCCCATATGGGTCTTTCGATGTTTGTTTTACGAGTCCAAAGAAAGAAAAACCAGTGGTCTTTTCATATTTATGGAGTTTGAAAAGAACTTAAAGAGGAATCCATAAATTTTTCTAATCATTCTTGATTAGATTGTTCATTTTTCGTAAAAATAAATTGATGAGACCGAAAATGAGATAAACTATTGCTCAACAGACGTTTTCTTCAAATACTTTTACGAGCGTGAAAAGAACAAGATTGCTCAAAAATATTTTCATGTTTAAAGAGTCTGAAAAGAGATTAAAGGGAACTCCAGGGGGTTCCTTTTTCGTATAACCTTTGCGAATGAGAAAAAGTGATAAAAGTATACTTGGTTAAATTCCCAGGTATTTACGAGCATGAGAAAGAACAAATGCCAAGCTCGAGATTGTTTTCGTTTTTACGCAAGCTTAAAACAAAACAAAACCATGCTTGGGATGGATTTTATTTTTACACAATCTTAAAACTAAACAAAACTATGCTTGGACTTGGTTTCATTTTTACACAAGCTTGAACCAGAGGAAACTATGCTTGAGGTAGGTGGTTTCATTTTTACACAAGCTTGAACCAGAGAAAACTATGCTTGAGGTAGGTTTCATTTTTGCACAAGCTTGAAACTAGAGAAAACTATGCTTGCAACTTCCCAACGCATTATCCACGGATGGTTGGCACTTTTCCCCCAGATTAAGAAGCTAGAGGATCAACATCAGCATGAAGTGCGGAGTCTATAATAATTGGACCCCAATCTTCATTTCATCCAACGACACAGGTGGATGAAATGAAGCTTCAAATACTATACATAACGAAGTACTTGACTCAATCGAAGTGGGGGGGGATCTATTTTATTTTTAACGATCTTTCCACAAAGAAGAAAAACTTTTCTCGAGAATCCAGGTTCAATCCCCAGACCTCTGTTTCATTTTATAATGAGCTTGACACAAGAAAGGAACTATCCTCGTAAGCGTTGTTTCATTATTTAATGAGGTTTCCACATAGATGCAAAACTATCTTCGTAGGCTTTGTTTCATTGTTTAAGTAGGTTCCCATAGAGACACAAAACTATCCTCATAGATGGTTTCATTTTTTAACGAGCTTGAAATACGAAAACCATGCTCAAGACTCCTCTTCTTTATCATGGCTTCCAAGAGGACAATGCTCTGAAAGGACACCATGTCAAGGGACAAAACTCAGTCATGGATTCCTAGAGATCTTCACTTGATGAAAGAAACATACTCTAGAAGGAACACATGTAGAGGGTCGCGATAGGGGTAAGGAGGCCAGGCTCCAATAGCCCTATCGAAGAGATCACCATGTCAACTACTAGATCTAAGTCATAAGAGATTGAGCTTATAGTGAGAAGATCATTTTCATCGGCAGTTGAAGGCATAGAAGACAACGCCACATAATTGACCTGTGTCGGGGGAGATATCGTTTGCATATAAGAACTGTTTAGGGAGGTCATTGATTTGATGGTCAAGTCAAGGCCAACGAACAAATGTTGAACAATAGTCATAATTATTCCATCGTGAGGGAAATATATCACATGAAAAAGAG
Source organism: Picea glauca (assembly GCA_000966675.3). NCBI lineage: Eukaryota > Viridiplantae > Streptophyta > Pinopsida > Pinales > Pinaceae > Picea > Picea glauca. Next base: position 28,682 of record JZKD02S1820857.1, on the reverse strand, counting down.
TGGACACGTTAGCTTTCATGGCATAGACATAATCTCTCCCAAGGAGTAAATCGAAATCCAAGGGGTCTTGGACTACCATAACATCAATAAACACAGTTTTCCCTCCCAAAGTTATAAGAAACTGAGGAAAGACTCCTAAAGGGTGACTGGTTCTTTTGTTAAAATATAACAGATTATGGGTAACCGACACAAGCTGAGGACAACCCAAATCTTGCCAAGAAATAGAGGAAAAAATACTAACAGATGTACCTTTGTCTATCAGCGTCTAAGGAATGTCCTGACCATAAACCTATAATGTAATCTTGAAAGGAATGTGAGAGGGAAGATGAGGTCCAGTTATCGCACCCCAATAGAAAAGGATGGCCTCATTACTTGGAAGGGGTTCCACGGGAGAAGGAGGAATGCCCCCTAGCACGGTAGATTATGTATCAACGAGAAAACCGTGGGAAATATTGGGTTTACTCTCTAGCGGGAGAGTAGGATCGATCGATGATAGGATCAGATCGACCACTTGGGTTTCATTATCCAATAGGAGAATGGGGTTGACAGATGGAAACAGATCGATCGCTTGGGTTTCACTCTCTAATGGGAGAGTGGGATCGATCGAGGATGGTATCAAATCGACCACTTTGTCAACTAGTTCAACTAAGGACGTGACCAAATTGACTACCTAATCAAACAAATTGACCGACGAAGGGAATAGATTGATCATTCCATCAACTATAGGTGGGTTGAGAGTAAGCCTATGGTAAGCAGCTGGAAGTTGAAGATGGGAAACAGTCATGTCTTCAAGCAATTTTTAGGCTTCATCCATACGAGGGAAAAGGTGAGTTTGATGACTCCCTCTACGTAACCTACACAGGAACTTGACTCTACTTTTCTTCTTCCCAATGGTGTCCTGACTAGTTGATGGGAGGTCATCAACATGTTGGTCAGAGGCTGGCGACATGGGCTGGTGAGGGTGTGTATACCATGCTTCTATAAGTTTGGATAGACCACGGAAATCCTTAAGAATATGGTTACCCTTACAAAGCTTGCAAGGGTACTTGGGCTTACGGGTTGTTTGGGTGATCTTGGCATCATCAACACTCCCAAAACAATTATCATTAACTGGTTGTTTTCCAACATGTCTGGAAGTGGCTAGAAGTTTGGACCCATGCTTATTTTTCTCCTTCTTAAACTTCCTTTTCTTCTTCTTCTTATCCACCGGGTTACTAGCTTCAGAGATTTCACTCTATGAAGAAAATGACACAGAAGAAGAACTTGTAAGTGAAGAAGGCAAATAAGATCTTACTCGTGAAGAAGGTGAAGGATCAACATGAGATTGATGTTTTGGGGAGGAAGTTCTTACAACCGAAGCACTTGTTGCATTTAGGATTACCAGAGAGGAAAACAACCATATCGGTAATCCAATTGTGAGACCTGGAAGGCTCAAAGTAGCAATGTAAGGAGGATCAACGTTTTCGTAAGAAGGAAAAACAAAAGGTTCCCCCGGAGCATGGGTTGCTTCATTGGTCATTCCAAGAACCGACGCCATTAAAAATAGATCCAACCTAGAGTCTATAAGGGAAAACAAACAACATATGCTAAAAATGTAGGAAGCAAGAAAACAAACAAAACCTTCTCACAATGAACGCACTAGTTGGTGATGAAATCCAACGTCACAAGAACAATGTAAGGGGATGAGATAGAGCGGGTGGAAAATTTACGTTGACGACCTTCTTAACAGAATTACGCCTTGGTGCAAGCTTCCACACAATAAACATGATTTACCCTCCAAGGAGCCCGAGTGAGTTTGGCCAACGTCGATCTTTCCCCTTCACCATCACCTTGTGTATTAACCCTAAAGAGAAAGGCCACTAATGTTACCAAATACAACAATGATGCCTGGGGAAATAGTCGACAATTTGATATACGTGCAAGGGCAGGGTAACTGATCCCGAAATCAACTTGAGAAGGCCCACACAAGGTTGTTTTCTCAAGTGACCCCCAATAATACATGCAACCACTACACCAAGACGAACAAAGCAGGGTTAGTAACTATGTTGGCCTTAATGCAAACTTGTGATTGACCCTTGTGTGAGAGGGGATTCCCAGGACAAAATATAGTAAATGGATTTCAATGTTCCCTAACTCAATATTATATGTTTGTTTATAGCTTTGTAAAGTTATCATTCACACATATTCCAAATCCCTACAACTAATCTAATGCAGGTTGCAAAGAGCCCTAGAAAGAAAAGTTTCTAGGTATATTTTAATTAACGCGTAAATTTTATTAATCGATTGTTACTCAAGAGGAAAATGGCATGGACTAAATGATGTTTTGACTAACTCTAAACTTATGCAAATAAATGAAGATGCAAATATTTCACTTCAATGAAAGTTATATTGCGAGAAGCAGAAAACATTTATCATTCCCAGATGCACAATGCCCCAAAATTTTATTAAACTCATCAATATCAAGATCTTCAAGAAATGAGCCAAAGAGACTGTACACCAATATAGTATTCTTGGCCCGAGATTTTTTTAAGAATTCAAGACCAAAAAATGCCAAAAACCATGCAATTTCACTACTTCAAATGCAAAGATGCCCCCAATCTAATAAAAAGAAAGAAATTAAAGATTTTTATTTCGAAGATACACTAAAAGAAATAGTGAGCTTCTTCAAAAGAAAGGCAACCAAAACTAAAATTTTTCTTTCCAAACGAACTATTCAAATTAGATATCACATGAAGAACTGATAAAAAAAGGTGCTTGTCTCAATAATGGTGTTGGCTTCTATTGTAGCAATGGAAGGTGCTTGTGATTCTTTGTTATGGGAGGGTGATGGGAAGGGGGTTAGGCCTCATCCTAGGAGGACAAGGACCTATCAAGAACTAATTAAACCCAACAGTGGAAGGAAATTGATCTCAAGAATGCTCGACTAGCGGAGGACTATCTGCAATTGATTTTCGAGCTCCGGAGAGAATTTGTAGATTAAAAATTTAGGACAAAGCAGCTTGATAGAAAGGTGGTTTTATTGTTAGATTTATGTTCCAGCTAGCAACAACGTTGGTAAGCTCGGGAGACACCACAACCAACTGTCCTCTGTCTGGAATGGTCGTTTCCTATTCAACGACGACACTTAGGCAACTTGCCAGATGATCTGGTTTATCCCATTGATAAATAATCGACCTCAGTTTAATGATAGTTTTTTCACATAGTTTATGGTCCAGAAATCATTTTACTGGTTATGTTTTGTATTATTCCTCGAACCTTATAGAACCTTATAAAACAGTAACATAATTTTGGCCCCTAGAGGGTAACTTTTATTGGTCACTAATCTTGTAATCTTGGGCTTAGGGTGGTTTTCTTTGTTGGTAGCCCAAGCACAAAGGGCACTATATTTGTACTTTTTCTCAAATCTTAGAAAGTAATACAATAATCTCACTTACAAAAAAATTGTAGATTGTTGTTTTGGGTCATAAACAATCTACAATTTATAGTGTCCTATGTTATAATGTTATGCCAACTTTGCTTAAAAAAAAAAATCGCAAAACTTCATTAAGAAAATAAAAAAAATTGAATCAATATGAAAACATAAATAATTAAACTTTGGTTGGAGAACGCTCTATATTATTTATAACTTTTCTTATTATTTTGATTTATTTAATATTTTTTACTTGAAAACATTATTATATTAATAAAAACTATTTAAATAAAAGTTTTGAATTGTTATATATTAATATGAGATATTCAAGGTAAAAGGTTTACGAGTCCATGCATCGATCGTGGCATAGACTTCCCTATGTCAATACATTCATTATATATTATAGTATATATTATAGGTTTTATTATTAGTCCTTCTCCTCATCCCCAAAGTTCAACTTTATTACATTACTTTAGATTTGATTTTAGCACATTCATCCCTCAATCTTAGGCGAGAATTTTCAACGAAACATGACCCGATAGTTTCGCGAAATTTTATATTTATAAAATTTGATATTTTAGGGAATATTGTTTACATTGTAGGTCACGTCTTTCATAACATCATGACCTATTATTTTGAAATATGATATTATATTTATAAGATTTTAAAAAAATGGTTTCTTAAATATAATTTATTTTACTCACAATGTAAAAGTGAGAGTGGAATTTATTGATATTTTGTTAGCACTACACATCCATGAACAATAACGTGTTAATTAAAATAATTAAGGGATGTATATTTTGACATTGTACAAATAATTGATAAACTAAATATTAGAACTTAACATGAGCAACCTTTAACGTTATACCAACAAGAATATCACGGCAATAATGGAAATAATAAATTATTTAAATATTTTTACTTAAATATTTTTTTTATATCAATATCATAAGATAAAATTATATGTCATCTTTAATAAATTTATTTTTATTAACCTATCACCAAAATCTTTTTTAAAACCATAAACAATAATAATATAATTTTAAAATCTTTTTTCATACAAACAAAGACTAAAAATTATAATCTCAAAAAAACACTATATTCATATTAAGAACTATAAACTCTATGTATCACTACATACACCATATCTTGTGAACATTGACCATCAAAACCTTCATTAATAAAAGGATATACACGTCATTAAATTAGAAAGAAAGAATTGGATTTTAATAAATTCATATCACTATCCTATTTCACCAACCAATTAAAGTTCAATAACAAACAATTAAATCAAAAGATTAAACATATTATTATGTTAAGCAAAAATAAATTTTAATAAAGTTATATTATTATTTCTAGTTATAGATTAAGATTTAATATTTAGGCTTCCTTGAACTTAAAGAAACAAGTTAATAGGGAAAGACCTAGATACATACCATTAGTGGGATATTTTGTGTTGCATGGTTTTTCTTTAATACCGACGATGGTCAATAATGATTGTCTTGAGTTAGTCCACATTAATAGATATCGACGATTTTCCTTCAATATCGATTATGGCCAATGATGGTTGTCTTGAGTTAGTCCACATTAGCAGATAACAATGGTTTTCCCTCAATACCGGTGATGGCCAATGGTGATTGTCTTGAATTAGTCCACATCAACAAATAATAGAGCTAGTCTGCATTAGCGGAGCTAGTCCTTATTAGTGGATAGTAGTCATTGATTACTATCATTTCAACCAATTACCCACTATATTATGATCAGGTTTTCCTATGAAATTGTAGTGAAACCTGAACAAATAATCTAGTTAGAAACAATGAACAACAAACTTGCAAAGTTGATAGAAGAATTGGAGAAAGAGTGAAAGAATTGTATTGACCACACTAATCCACAATCAAAGAGAGAATAACTTTATATATATATATATATATATATATATATATATATAAGTTACATGCTCAAACTAATGCGCCATAGTAGTCTTCTAGAGAGATGTAGACATACACTAACATAAACTTGGGTTAATTGCCACCTAGTCCTAGTTAACCGGCCATGCAATCATCAATTAACTAGTTCACACAAGTGGAGTGGAGAGAATCTCATGCATGAACATGTGTAGTTCTCTCCTAGCCTCATGCATGTGAACTGCACCATCGTGGTGGTGATTCCAATGTGAGCATGCAACAATTGGTGATAAAACCGAGGTTGCAACCGAGACTTGACTCCACTAATCTAACTGAAGTACAATTGAGTAATGACTAAAGAGGATATGACGCCCTCATTTAGGGGAGAATATCTCAGACCAAGGAACGACCTCAACATAGACTAATAAACATAGGTAACTAATTATTAGGTAGGTGTGTAATATCTCTAATATTGTTACCTTGAAAAAAAATAAAAAAATCCTATCAATATTCTATTTTACCAACCATTCAGAGTCCAATAACAAACATCAAAACCAACATTTAAAAAAACATAAAAACACTTTACCAATGGTTGAACATGCATTCATAAGAGGAATTCGTCAACTTCCAACTTGCAAATCAAGCATTACTTGAAGAATTGAGTTGAAAAGAACAAATTAGATATCACATGAAGAACTAATCAAAAAAGAAAAATACATTATTTGTGTGGAAGCTTATACTCTGATAGATATAGTCTCGATCCCCAATTTTCACTGAATCGAAATTCCTCATACCCATCTTAATCTTAATCTCCAACCTATGATTATAATCATAATCCAATCAAATACCTCATAGCCATCTATAATCACCAAGAGTTATCATGTTCTGCATAACCATTTCAACCCCCCAAACACTAGTAAATTTGGGTCATTTTCCGACCGCACTTTTGACGTAATGTTGTATGGATACCGACAAAACCTGCCCCCTCCAAACGTCGATTCTGGTATCATCTCACTTCCAATGAAATTCTTGGTCATCTCACTTCCGACGTCTATGAGGGGCACATGTCGTCGAAGGACCAATCTATAGTGGCACAAATGGTGGGGTTGTTGTTCCTGAGATTAAACTTAAGGCTCAAAGAGTAATGTCAGGCATCATGAAATTTTAAAGAGAGTGTTTTTTCTACCTTAGTTATATGAGAAAATTTCCTTAAATGAAATTAAAAGTATGGCAGCACAGAGGACGTATTTTGTGTCTAAGTCGAAATTCTAATATTGGATGGTGTGAGAGAAAAATACAAAACTGTTAAACAAATCAAGGCATCAATTGTTGAAGAGTCTCGCCTTGTTGCAATGGAAGAAAATAGATAACGTACCCTTGAATAAAGTATAAGATACAGTAATCCACACAACTTGCAGGTCTTATTTTACTCGCAATAAACACAAAGGAAAAACTACTTACTAAACGAATTACTGATATAATTAGATTACAGTAGTTGTGATACTAAATTGCAATTAAACATTTATCAAGGAATTGCATAAGAAATGTTGAGATATGGAAAACAGAAGAAACACATAACCCAAACTGAACAAAATTTGGAATCTATGTCTGCACTTATATTAATACTCAATAAGGAGATTTTTCTCTATTACATTCGGCAAGAAGTAGACTTTAATTGATCTTCAATCTATGTATTTATACAAACTATCACAACTCAAAATGGTTGGACTTCTTATAATTAAAATAGAAAATATTTGAAATAAGAAAACAATGCATAGAGAATGATGAGCTTCATTGGCAATCTCTTCTATCTCTTCGTTTGTTGCCCAAAACACTTCCTTTCCTCATTCCTTTAGGCCAAGCATATGTATCATCTAATCTTCTTGATAATTTGGCACAACGTCCTGGTCATTGTAGCTTTGTTTCCATATGTCCCTTCATCTATATTCAGTAATGCAATGACACTTTCTTATTTTCTCACCACTGTGCTTTCTTTTCCATGCTCAATGCATTGGTTGCATCTATCTAAAAATTCCACCACTATTTTTGATGGCTCAATGGTTTCATTCACCTCAAAAACCTATAATTTTTTTTCCACTTGGGGTAGTCTTTCTTTGGTTCTTTTTACTTCTTGGGTTATGGCCTGGGACTGTGAACTTGGGTTCACTAGCCACTTATTAATCTTAAGGAGGTCAATCTATCTCATTTCCCGAATGGTTTCCAAAGTTTCTTCTTTGTTCTTCTTAGAATTATGCTGGTTCATTGCAATATTGATTTGCCCCCGGGCCTTCGTAATACTGCTTCCCTCAAAATCAATCATTTTTTTGTCTAATGATGATAACGCTTCTTGAAAAGAGTGTTTCACCTCCTGGGTTAATCTATTTCTCTCTTCTAAATTTGTTTCCCACATTTTCAAGGCCAGATCACCTCTTATTTGTTCAGAGGGGGAAAGCCGAGGAAAATCGGGGACATTATCTTTATGTGATAATATGATGGCCTCTTGAAAATTAGCTCGAGTTGAGCAAGCTTCTCCTTCCTTAATATAGATATCTTTTAAAGTCAGGTCTACTTCGTGGTAGCATTTATGGATGGCATCGACCTTCATGAAAAGATCTTGCTGGGCCATTTCTAGTTTCTCGTTTACCTCCAGTGCTTGAGTCTGAAAAGATGATATCTCTACTAATGTAACTTCAGTCAAGTATAAATTGGCTTGCAATTGCTTTATTAACTCATCTTGTTGAGTGACCAATCCTTTGTTGGCCTGTGAATTGCAATGGAGCTCTTCGAGATTAGCCTGCAACTTTTGGATTTGATGTCAGTCATAAGCTCTGATTTGTTCAAAGTCTTGGCTCATCTTACTCTTTACAATATGTTCCATGGCCAACATTTTATCTTGCAACTGCCCCACCAATAAAAAAAATTTGTCTTAGATGTTGGAAGATTGGTTGTTGTCATTGATGTCAACCCTAGTCATGGGTTTTGGACCGCAAGATTGATAAAGGTATTTGGACATGAAGGAAAATGCACATGCATATACAACACC
>JZKD02S1820846.1:77460-89434 GCA_000966675.3 Picea glauca | reverse complement strand
CTGTTCATAAGCCTTGAAGTGCTCCTATGGGTATCTGTGAAATGACTAAGTTTGGGTGACTTAGTACTCGTGCCTGCTCCTCCATCTTTGGCATGGGGAACTCAATTGCATCTGGCGAGATCTTGAAAACTCTGCACGTTGTTGTTATCTCTCTCAAGTAAGAATTGGTGGCCCCTGTTTCCCCAGTCTTGCATGTTGTTGTCCCTTCACCGCGTCTTTGTTCTGGCGCTATCCTTACTGCTTCCACTAGATGTTTCAATGTCGTTAATTGTTCTTGCACCTTATGGTGCATTTCTTCTTGTTTTTGCAACGCTTGTTGAGCTTCCTCTTCTACGACATCCCTCACTTGGTATCTGATCATGTCAATATCATTGTTTGTCAAAGTGTAGATAGTTAGTTCTTTATGGGCTTTCATCTTCTTCCACGCAGAAGTTGTTTTACCCTTACCATTGACTTTCTTCTTTTCCCCTACGTTTGGTACTGTCTCATGTGCATCCCCTGTGCCATCGCGTTGTCTATTCCCTTGACTATTCCCTTGGTCTTCTTCTTCATTGTCAGGGTGCTTCGTCTCTTACTCGCATGCAACTCCAAATAACAATAACCAATGTTTGTCGTCCCTTCGTGGATTTTGTGCCCCTTCACCAATTATCCATTCATCTTGGTGTTGGAATTAACTATCAAATCCACTAGTTCTGTAATCAATGCCTACTTTAATGTTGCTTTATTTCAAAATCTTCTGCTGGATTTTTGCTTTGATTTGCCATCCTATCACGATCTTCGTTGGGATTTTCCATTTATGACGACGTGTGTCCATATTGTGTTGTCATTGTAGCTTTTGAACCATCGTTTCCGCTCTTTAATGTCGTTTAACGGTCTTTATCTGTCCTCATCCGCGCAGTTTTTTTGGCTTACATGTTCATTCATTGCACAGGCTGTGCTTCTGTGCATAATTCACTTCTTTTGTGCAGTTTATTCTATTTGCACAACACTCTCTCCTTCTACACACTTTACTCTTGCTAAAACTTACTTACTTTTTGTTGTTTTACCTTTGCTTTTCCTTTCTCTTCTTCCACTTTTTCTTTCTTTTTCTTTGTCTTTTTCCTACTATAATACACTACTATAGTACAAAGGTTCTCACGTAGGTCAGACTAGTGTGTAGGCGGTCGACCATCCCTATAGAGTTTCAGCCGACTTCCATTCATTAGTCCTCCCAAGACTTCACCATTCAATGTTTCTAGTTGCACCGCACTTGATTCTATGACATACTTGATCAGATATGGACCTAACAAATGCATCCTAAACTTCTCAGGGTGTTGCATGAACTTGTTGTTGAGGAGCAACACCAAGTCTCCCACTTGAAACCTTTTCTATTTAATATGCCTATCATGCCATGTTTTTTCTCTTGCCTTCTGGACTTGCTGATGGAATCTTGTGACAATTTATCGTTCTTCCTCAACTTGTAACAACTATGACAGTATTTCCTCTACTGCGCCAGAATCCGTCAGATCAGTAATCGCTACAACGTCCAAGCTCGGCACAATAAATTCCATTGGCATTATTGTTTCTTTCCCATATACCAACCTAAAAGGTGTTTTTCCTATCAAATTTTTGTTTGTAGTCCTATACGCCCATAATATTATAAGGATCCTTAAGTCCCAATCATCCATTCCTATGTTGCGGATCTTGGTCAGATCATTCTCTAAAATTTTATTGAAGGATTCTACTATCCCATTTTCTTGAGGGTGATACGACGTGCTCCTCTGATGGTGAATTTGGAACTCCTTAATTAATGCCATAATCATCTTATTCAGGAAGTGCATTCCCTTATCACTCAATAGAATGTGTGGGTACCCAAATCTTGTCACTACATTATCAAACAGAAATCGTGCAGCAGTTTCCACGCTACAGTCTATGACTGGTGTTGCTTCGTCCCATCTGGCCAAATACTTTGTTGTAGTGATTATATACCTAGCTCCTAATCTCCTAGTTGATGGATTGATCGGTCCAACAAAGTCTATTGCCCATTTCTCAAAATCCTACAATGTAACCTGTGGATGCAAAGGAATCTCATCCCTTCTAGATGGCTTTCCAACCTTTGAAAAACATCACATGCCTGGCAATATACCTTAGCATCCTTGTGAAGTGTGGGCCACCAGAGCCCTATGCACAAAATCTTTTGCACAGTCACTTTACCTACGTAGTGTCCTCCTACAATACCTTTGTGAGCTCTCGATAGTATCATTGATCTTTCATGCTCTGACAATGTTATCCCATCTGCACCTAACTTGTATAAGTTCCCTGCAATCAGTGGATAGTATGTTGCCTTAACCACTAACTGTTTCTTTTTTGCAACTGTCATGTTTGAAGGAGTCATTCCTATACTTAATAATTGCACAATGTTTGCGAAGTAGTCATCCACCATTAGAACTGCAAATAAATGTGCATCCGGTAAACTATCATCTAGGTTCCCTGTATCCTCGCCTAATAAAATGCGCTATAAGTGATCTAGTCCCGCATTCAATTTTGCTGGCTTAACAATGACTTAAAATTCATATTCTTGGAACAAAAGTTCTTTAACAAACTCTTGGTCGAACAACCATTTTTTAGGAGAGCATCCATCATGTGAAAAGGGATATTTCACAAGGCTTTTTCAGTCACGTTTTGTAGAATGGCAAATTTTGTTCCATCACCAAGAAACAGTCATGAAGGGAGCAAAATGCATGGGCAACCCATTAAACCAGAAATCAAAACACACGTTGCAAGGAAAAGGAAAAGGAATGGCCGACTTGGAAGAGTTTACTTGAATGTCTACACATATTTTAGGATCCCAATCTGGGTAGAAGAATAAGAGCTGCTACAACTTTGAAATTTCCAGCTATTGATATTCAGTACCAGTAGCTGTGGGCATTGGTATATGTGAATTGTTCCAAGATTGTTTGAATTCTAGACAAAAATATGGATATCCAAACTGCACTCCGGTAAGTAATGAAGATATTGGGTCAATGGATCCAAATATAGAAATCATCTTCCCTGTGAATAAATTATATACTTCAGAAATGTTTTGGCATCGAGATCTTTGTTCATTTGACCACTTCGCAAAGTTGGCAAGTCATCTAAGCCGATATGGAAAATGATTTAAAAAAAAGTAGCCGGTAAATGAGGTAGAAATTAAAAGTTCTTGAAAAGTTAAATAACGTGTTACTACAGTTGTATAAAATATGGTAAATGATGTGGTAACAACAGATTATTGGAATAATCAATTCCTCTTTTGTTGTTAAAATATGATAGCACATTGAAGTTGTCAAGAGTTTCAAATTACTCTCAATCTTAATTCTATTTTAGAAAAGTGGTTCCATATTTGAAGGCATGCATTCAACATTCAAAGATTATAAAAGAAGTCTCTGAAAACTTCCTTCGGTGAGGGGGTTAGCAAGTTAAGAATTAAGGGATAAAAAGTGAAGTTTATGTTTGTTTGTTTTTTCAAATGAGCATGATGGGCCATCCTCTTGTAAATTTTTGAATCAAAGAATGAATATTTTCGATTCACATTTCATTTTTAACAGTTTTGTGTTCTCTTTTTATTTTCAGTATTAAGCTTCTTAAATTTTGGAGACAGAAATTTGGTAGGAACATCACTGTTTTCATATATGTTATTGTATTTAAGTGTTATTGTGTTGGATTCATAATTTATTTCTAGCCATGCAGTTATCTTTTGTTGGATTGATTGTCTAATGCCTAGTAAAACCATCCTTTTTCATTTAGATTAACAATGACTTCCTTACTAACTATCAAGCCTGAGATTAAATGTTCTTCTCATTTTCTTCCACTTTTTATTCTCATCTATTGTGTTCTGTTGGATAAGACTCCATGCCCAATGGATCAAGCGTTCTGATCTGAGATTTACAATCTTTTAGTCTAGTCTTCTACCATTTTTGTTCCAAACCCTGTCAACCTTGTTCTACCATTCAAATTCGGCATTCATGAGCTTATTGAAGTGAGTTGTTGCTTAGTGATAGTGGGAAATCAATTGTCTTAAATCTGATGAGGGAACCTCCTCTGGTTCAAGAGCCAGCTTGTGGCCTAAAGTCGGTTTTCAATATGTCTTGGAATTGTTCCTAAGTAGATGGGAACATTCTCAAGTTACAACAGGACCTATCATATGTTTTGGATAGATTGAATTTCATCACCACTACTAGATTGTTTTTCTGCTTCAATGAATGGATACCTTGTCAAGCACCTCCTATTGCATCATGAATTAGTCTTCCATCCAAAAAGATGAAATGTTTCTTTGAAATTCTCTCCAACAAGATGTTTATAATTCTAACAATAATTTTTTCCAATATTTTTCATATGCAATTACATAATGATATTGGTCATAACTCCTCAAAACTATTCAGATTGTCCTTCTTGGGGATTAGAGACAAGAAATATGTCGACATAATGTCTAAAGTAGCATCCCAACATTTGGTCATAAATGGAGATGTTAATGGGCATGCTCATGTGGATGTAAGAATGTCTTGTTTGTGGATGTTAATTAGAACATTTATCTATTCATTAAAAAATGAAGTCAGTGAGGACATTAATAGGGTTGTACAAAAGGACACTTATGTCGATGTTTAGAGGGACACAAGTGCATCCAAATTTGGATGCTACAATAGATGTTAATTTGGTTGTAGTAGTCATTGCAAGAATTTCCACAACTGACCAATAGTCATGAAATATATCATTTTGACGAGCCATCATGGGATAATTTTTGGTGGCATTTCTTTGGTGTTATCTACTCCAAGATGATGTAATATTTTCAGTCAAAATCACTTAGTACACTTGGCTATGATTGCTTATTTGTGCCTTTGAAGGAATTTTACATTGTTTTACAACTAAGAGAGAGAAATGTAACAAGATATAGGCACAAAAAATATAACAAGAACAGATAGAGCCAATATTTATCTTGGAAACTCTTAATTGGGAAAACCAACACATAAAAGATATATATTATTTCATTGGCCAAGCTGACCAAACACCAGGCCACATGAGGAATTTTACAATGGAGTTCTTCAAGCCTTTAAATAGACTTCATCACATCAAATACCATGGGCATGTAAACCACCATCAGTAGCTGTGGGCATTGTTCCAAGGTTGTTTGAATTCTGGACTCCAAATTGCACTTCGGTAAGTAATGAAGATATTGGGTCAATGGATCCAAATATAGCAATCATCTTCCCTGTGAATAAATTATATACTTAAGAAATGTTTTGGCATCGAGATCTTTGTTCATTTGACCACTTCGCAAAGTCGGCAAGTCATCTAAGCCGATATGGAAAATGATTTAAAAAAAAAAGTAGCCGGTAAATGAGGTAGAAATTAAAAGTTCTTGAAAAGTTAAATAACCTGTTACTACAGTTGTATAAAATATGGTAATTCTATTTTAGAACAGTGGTTCCATATTTGAAGGCATGCATTCAACATTCAAAGATTATAAAAGAAGTCTCTGAAAACTTCCTTCGGAGAGGGGGTTAGCAAGTTAAGAATTAAGGGATAACAAGTGAAGTTTATGTTTTGTTTTGTTTTTCGAATGAGCATGATGGGCCATCCTCTTGTAAATTTTTGAATCAAAGAATGAATATTTTGGATTCACATTTCATTTTTAGCAGTTTTGTGTTCTCTTTTTATTTTCAGTATTAATATTAAGCTTCTCAAATTTTGGAGACAGAAATTTGGTAGGACCATCATTGTTGTCATATATGTTATTGTATTTAAGTGTTATTGTGTTGGATTCATAATTTATGTCTAGCCATGCACTTATCTTTTGTTGGATTGATTGTCTAATGCATAGTAAAACCATCGTTTTTCATTTTAGATTAACAATGACTTCCTTACTCATTGTCAAGCCTGAGATTAAATGTTCTTCTCATTTTCTTCCACTTTTTATTCTCATCTATTGTGTTCTATTGGATAAGACTCCATGCCCAATGGATCAAGCATTCTGATCTGAGATTTACAATCTTTTAGTCTAGTCTTCTGCCATTTTTGTTCCAAACCCTGTCAACCTTGTTCTACCATTCAAATTTGGCATTCATGAGCTTATTGAAGTGAGTTGTTGCTTAGTGACTGTGGGAAATCAATTGTCTTAAATCTGATGAGGGAACCCCCTCTTGTCCAAGAGCCAGCTTGTGGCCTAAAGTCGGTTTTCAAGATGTCTTGGAATTGTTCCTAAGTAGATGGGAACATTCTCAAGTTACAACAGGACCTATCATATGTTTTGGATAGATTGAATTTCATCACCACTACTAGATTGTTTTTCTACTTCAATGAATGGATACCTTGTCGAGCACCTCCTAGTGAATTGTGAATTAGTCTTCCATCCAAAAAGATGAAATGTTTCTTTGAAATTCTCTCCAACAAGATGTTTATAATTCTAACAATAATTTTTGCCAATATTTTGCATATGCAATTACATAATGATATTGGTCATAACTCCTCAAAACTATTCGGATTGTCCTTCTTGGGGATTAGAGCCAAGAAATATGTTGACATAATGTCTAAAGTAGCATCCCAACATTTGGTCATAAATGAAGATGTTAATGGGCATGCTCATGTGGATGTTAATTAGAACATTTATCTATTCATTAAAAAATGAAGTCGGTGAGGACATTAATAGGGTTGTACAAAAGGACACTTATGTCGATGTTTAGAGGGACACAAGTGCATCCAAATTTGGATGCTACAATAGATGTTAATGTGGTTGTAGTAGTCATTGCAAGAATTTCCACAACTGACCAATAGTCATGAAATATATCATTTTGACGAGCCATCATGGGATAATTTTTGGTGGCATTTCTTTGGTGTTATCTACTCCAAGATGATGTAATATTTTCAATCAAAATCACTTAGTACACTTGGCTATGATTGCTTATTTGTGCCTTTGAAGGAATTTTACATTGTTTTACAACTAAGAGAGAAATGTAACAAGATATAGGCACAAAAAATATAACAAGAACAAATAGAGCCAATATTTATCTTGGAAACTCTTAATTGGGAAAACCAACACCTAAAAGATATATATTATTTCATTGGCCAAGCTGACCAAACACCAGGCCACATGAGGAATTTTACAATGGAGTTCTTCAAGCCTTTAAATAGACTTCATCACATCAAATACCATGGGCGTGTAAACCACCAACAGTAAACCGATCAGTGACTGAATCAAGGTTACCTTAACTACTCTATGACCGAGTCAAGATTAACCCAACATTCCCCCCTTTAAACTTGACTTGGGATAAACACCCACCCCCTTCAAAAAAAAAATTATCGGGTTTAGGATAATACAACATGCTCCCCCACCATCACCTAGGTCTACGTCTAGAAATTATTGATGAACCATCAAACCATGGGTATGCATGCCTAAATAGGTTTTACATCCATATGCCCATTTTACATCTGTGATAAAATACAACTCCATAAAAAAATATTTACAATTGTATGCATGAGCATGTGATGTTATGAAATAACAACATGTTTCATTACCAACATCCCTCCTGCTCCAAATACAATTAGCGAAATCGAGCTCTTTTACCTGAGTACTTCTTCCTCAATGTGCTTTTGTCAATGCTCCACATTAATTCTTGTAATATGTTTCCATGTGCCATTTACCATGGTTCATATACCCATACCCGATAGATCTAGGACCTCAAGAACCTCATAGTCATTCTTCAACCACTCTTGTGAGAGATTCCAAGCTAACTAGGCTTTGAAACCATATGTTAAAAATAAGAGGGAGAGACACAACAAGATATAAGTGAAAGAAACATAACAAGCACTCATAGAGCCAATATTTATCCTGGAAACCCTGAATTCAGAAAACCAACACCAAATAGATATTTATTGTTTCCTTGGCCAAGCCTGCCAAACATTAGGCCGCATGAGTCATTTTACAATGGAGTTCTTCAAGCCTTCAAATAGGCTTCATCGCATCAAATACCATGGGTTACCCAATACCATGAGCCTATAAATCAACAACAGTAAACCCATCAATGACTGAATCACGATTATCTTAACTACTCTATAATCAAGTCAAAATTAACCGAACACATTGGTGGGAATTAATCTAAACTATCAACATTAATGGTTGAATCAAGGTTATCTTAACTACTCAATAACCAAGTCAAGATGAACCCAACACATTGGTGGGAATTAATATAAACTATCTAACATATCTCCCCAATGAGAACGGCCCTGAAGGGTATATCTCCCTAATAAATAATATTAACATATATTTCCTTCTACTATGTTGTTATGATAGGTGGGTACCCTTCCTTCAAAATAATTGAATACACATGTTAGTTGGACCTCTCACATGCTTTGGACAAATTGATTCCATTGTTGCAATTGGATTGTTTTTTTGCTTCATTGAACAAATACCTTCTTAAGAGGATCATATTGCATCATGAATTAGTTTTCCTTCCAAAAGACTAGACCAATCCTTTGAAATCCCCCCCAAAAAGATCTTTTTAACCCTAACAACCATAATTTTTGCCGATATTTTTTATATACAATTACATAATGATATTAGTCAGAACTCCTCAAAACTACTTGGACTATCTTTCTTGGGGATTAGATCCATGAAAGTAGCATTACGCTACAATACTATATGAAGTAGTGTCCCAACATTTTGTCATAAATGGAGATGTTAGTGGGCTTGCTCATGTAGATGTAAGAATGCCTAGTTTGTGGATTTTAATTGGGACATTTAACATATAATCATTAAAGAAAATGGCACCGATAACAACAATAAGGTTGTTTGAAAGGACACTTGTGTTGATGTTTAGAGGGATATAAGGGCATTTAAATTTGGATGTTACATTAGATTTTATTATGGTTGTTGTACTTATGATAAAAATGTCCACAATTGCAAACAACAATCACGAAAGAGACTATTTTGACAAGCCATTGTGGAATAATGTTTTTTGGACATTTCATTGGTGGTATCTAATCCAAGATTATAAAGCATTTTCAATCAAAATCACTAAAAATACTTGGCCCCAAATGCTTTTTTTTCCAAAAAAGATAAAAATCTTATATTTCATACCAAAATATACATTGTGCGGCCTCGAGGGACTATTTCAGAAAAGATTTAAAGCTTTATCAGAAAACTAATATCAAATTTTAGCATCATTATACATCATACATATGCATTGTTCTGTCTTATAAAGACTGATTTTTTCAAAAAAAAAATAACAAAACTGGGAAAATTATATTAACTGGTGTGGATAAATCCACAGGTGTTACAAAAAAAGGTCTTGATAGACCGTGTTGAGTTTCCTCTCGAAGAGAGTTGATTACAAAAACGGGGATTGTCATATAGTAAGTCAAATCCTCCGTGGTTTACAAGATTTTTGTATGCAGACTTTCCTGGAAATATTCGACAGTAGGAGCCACTGAAAAAAGCTATTCAACAATACATACAAAGATTTGAGCTTAATTACCCTTCTCCACCTTGGTTTGTTGCATGTTCGCCCTGAATTCTGGGAGGGGTTCATTCAAGTCTGGAACTTGGTTGATCGAGTTTGACTGGATGTTCCTTGATTAACCCTGTTGATCTTTTGAGTTGCTTGTAGGAGGTTGTGATTCATCTAGTTGGTCCAGTCTTTGTTGTAGTATCTCAATCTGCAGGTAGTTGGTTTCAATTTGACTTCGTTGGGCATCGCTTTCATCTTGAAGATTGCCTATCAGAAAGCAGTGTTGGGATAAGGTCTCCATATCGAAGGCACGATTGGCGCTCATCGCTCCCATTTGCACTCTTAGGTTGTTGCACCTACCACAATCATCCTTGGGCCAACTTCATGAGTCGTCTTGAGCAACTATTGCTTGTTGCATTTCGTTGTTGCCTAATGAGTGGCCAGACCTAGCCGACTCTTGGGGGTTCTGCATGGTGCCAAGAAGGGGATTTGGACAGAGGGAGAGGCTGGCCTGTGGACACAAGGGAACAACTGGTAGAGGCTCGGGAGGTCAGATAAAGAGCTGAGTGACAGAAGGTGACGTGGAGAACAAGGGAGCATAGAAGTTTTGAGAGTTATGATGGGAGGAATTCAGGGGGGCATGAAGAAGCGTGAGGCCACAACAGGCTCTAAGAATGGAGGGAAAGGGAGACTCGAGGACCAGTGACTCAGAGAAAGGAGAGACCTAGGATACTCATATAAGAAGCCTTGTTTGTCGCAAAGGTGGCAAGAAAGCTAGATTAAATAACAGTTGGGCCCGATAAGGCAAACGAGCGGAAGCGATTTCCAACAGGAGCCACACACTGGACAAGGACTGCTGCATGATTACTAAAGGAGGGAATGACGCACTTTCCTGCGGGTTCGTGGGAGGATTCCTATAAATTGTACCATCCGATGCCATGAAAGGGAGACTGGAGTTGAGGTTGATGTCAGGGGAGTTGTTGCGATGTGGGATGCAAGAGTCGCATACTACAATTACACACAGATGAAGGAGAGAGTCTGGATTTCCCACGCAAAATAGGGATTTCGCTTTGTCCAAAATGATGGCCACCTTATTGTCTTGGGAGGAGTGGTCCATGTGTGGTGCATGCCACCTGATGTGCCTACGTTTTCTCTCATCCACGTGGATGACCACAAGCATCCACCTTAAGCTATTGGGGTTGCCTTTCCGCTCATATGGGGAACCCAATATTGACTACGTGGATAAGCCCCCTTCCCTCCTATTTTGGGCGTGGCTACAATCCTTCCTACCCATGTGCCCAGAAGTTTTGTTTGGTCCCCAAGGGTAGAGCCTTCTTTCGCTGGCCTTTTTCCGCTCTTGGGTGGTCATTAGTAGAGGGGTTCTAGGGTTGAGACTCTGTCTATACTAAGAGTGCCTTGGTTTTCCCCTATTGCTGCATTGGCCATCTTGTCGGCTTCACTGTTTTTGTCCCTTAGTATGTGGTATAAGGTGGTTCTAATATCTCGGGAGGCCAGTCTGGTTCTTTCCATGATTTTCTTTAGGCTTGGGTCTCTGGGGTTTGTTCCCTTTACCATCAATCTTATTATGGTTTTGGAGTCCCCTAGGACTACAAGCTCTCGGATTCCCTTAGTCTAGGCTAGTTGTACCCCTTTTAAGAGGCTGTAGGCCTATGCTTTATTGTTGGCGTCCATCCCTAGATTCCAATGGTAGCTTGAGGCTTTTTTTCCCCCCGGTTCCAAGAGTTCCCCCCCCCCCCCCCAGGCCTACCTCCCCTGGGTTTCCTTTTGAAGCTCCATCAAAACAAAGGGTATGGACTTTTTTCTTTTGGATCCAAAGGTCTATGTTGAGAATGTTGTGAAACTGCCAGCTTGATATTTTTGATGTGTAGGTGTGCTTAAAAGCCCTGAGATTGAATCTTTCCATCCAGTCTTTTTCCTGGGCAGTCCACTTTGTTGAGTCTTATATTTTTAGGGGTTTTGAGTTGATGGATTCTGAGAGCAGCAGCTTCACTTTAGCAGCTGTTGTTTGGGGAAGGGAGGCCTTTCCTTGAAAAAGTTTCTTTTTATCCAGATCTACCAGCAGATAAACTTTAGCATCACCCACCACATGCGCTTCAGAGCTGACTTGTCCTTGAAGGATCCACGATAGTACTTGTCCCAGTTTCCCAGGCTGGGTTGGGGAGAAGAGGGCCATCTTATATTTCTAGCGATATCCCTGAAGGCTAGGGTCCAGCACTTTCTCGCAGAAGGGCACTCCCAAAATAAATGGTTGATGTTCTCTTGACTATTTTGGCAAAGAGGGAAGATGAAGGGGCCATGAAAGCCTCTTTTCATGAGGTTTTCCCCTGTTAGGATTTTATCATGAACTAGGGTCCAGGTGAAGAAATTTATTTTGGGAAGGGAATCATGGTTCTAGACATTATTCCATTTTGCTGAGGTTTGGTAGTTTCCCGTGAGATCAAGGATCTTGTTGTAACCTTCTTTGGTTGAGTGTACTTTGTCCCCCCAACCCCTGTTAT
>JZKD02S1820846.1:44748-64747 GCA_000966675.3 Picea glauca | reverse complement strand
TAAACATAACCCATACGTGGTCCTTCCACTAAAAGCACGCAACCACCATTTCTGATTAAAACACCACACAGGCAGTCTTATACTCAAACCATTCATAAACTGCATAGATTATGAGCATACATGTCAACATATAAATTTCAGGATGCAAGATGATCATAAATGCTAGAATATACATTTCAAGATGCAAGATGTAAAACACTTATCAGAAATAACACCATATGTGATTGCAACTACTGAGAGGGGTGCTCGTTTCCACCCAACCGTAGGCTCAGCGACTCCCAACAGATTTACCACTAGCCACCCCCAAGCTGAGACCACGATGTTGTGAGACTGTGTCTCTATTTTCTAGTGACTGAGAACGAAGGTTACTCCCCTTCTTCTCTACTATCACTCACTCTGTATTTTTCTAGAGTTCTCCTCTTCCACTTTCTCTCGCGTCTCCCCTTGATCGCCCACTCTTCCTGCCTTTTCTCCTTTCGGTGAGGTTGTGTGTGGCATGATCTTCCTCGTGGTGGTCAGGTCTGAGGACTCTACGGATGGGCGGTTCACCCCCATCCCTCACTACTCATGAGGATCCCTTTACCTACCAACCTAGCGAGTCATTTAATTCGGGGCCAGGGAGCCACTCTTGGTTCTCTGGGCCAGTGAAGTCCAAATACGGTATTGGTTTTAGTGGAAGTTAATGCCACCATTTTAGGTGCCTTCCACCACCTTTCTCTAGCCATCGTGGTCTCTTTTCAGCATACCCCCTCTCAGCAGTCCTGCAATATATATTCATAATATTATTCACATTCATCGACCTTTTTCACAAGGTCCATTCATATCACACATTCACATTTCTGAGTTTGCCACAATACTTGGCTAGTATAGTTATTTTTACAGACTGGGGGAAACAGGATGTTACAGTCTGTGAAGTAGTCATCCACCATTAGAACTACAAATAAATGTGCATCTGGTAAACTATCATATAGGTTCCCTGCATCCTTGCCTAATAGAATGCACGATAAGTGATCTGGTCTTGCATTCAATTTTCTTGGCTTAACAATGACTTCAAAGTCATATTCTTGGAACAAAAGTAGACATCTGCAAATTCTCCCCCCCAACACTGGCTTGTTCATTAAGTATCTTAGTGCATAGTGGTCCATATACATATTGAAATGAGAACTCAACAAATAATGTCTAAAATTTTAAAGTGCATACACCATTTCCAATCCCTCTCGTTTTGTCGTAGTGTAGTTATTTTATGTTGTTGGCAACTTCCTACTTGCAAATTCGATTGGATGGTCTAGCTCTATTTCTCCTGGATGAGATAATGTGATTCCTAAATCTATGGATTATGCATCCACATGAACATGAAATTCTTTCTTCCAATCCAAGAATATCAAAATTGGTGCAGTCACTAACTTCTGCTTTAATGTGTCCAAACCTTTCTGGCAGTCCTCATTCCATTGGAATAAGCTTCTTTCTTCAACAAATTCTCCATGGGTGTTGTAATATGTGCATGTCCCTTAATTAACTTCCTGTAGTATCTTGTATGGCCCAAGTTTTCTCTTAATTGTCTTACTGATGTAGGTGGTTGTAAGTCCAAAATCATTGCAATATTGGCAGGATCCACCAGTAAGCCTTGCTTACATACCACATGGCCGAATAAAATTCCAAAAGGCACACAAAAAATACATTTCCTCAAGTTCAAAGAAATCTGACATTGTCTTCAAGTTCAATGATTCTTCAAGAGACTAAACACAATCCAATCATCTAAATTAACTTCAAGGAACTTATGAATAAATTCCTTAAAGGTTGTGACCAATACTCTTGAGAAAATTGCAAGTACATTCTTCAGCCCAAAAGGAATCATTGTGTACTGGTAGCTTCCCCACTCTGTTGTAAAGGTATTCTTATGTCTGTCTTCTTGTGCAATATTTATCTGGTGATATCCTAACAATCCATCTGTGAAAGAGTAGGCCTCCTTCCCCCCCACATTCTCTAGCACTTCATTTGTAAAAGGTGTCAGAAATGGATCATGCAAACATGCATCATTTATCTTTCTTAGGTCGACACAAATTATGATTCCCCCTGTTTTCTTATCTTGTATTACTATTGGACTTATCCATTCTAATTCCACCATTGGTTCAATAATTCTTGCTTCTAACATTTTATCTATCTCTACCTGTACCTTCTCTTTATACTTCGGATTCAGTCTATAGGGTCTCTATCTTACTGGATTAGCATCTAGTTTCAAAGAAATCTTCATTTCTTCTAGTTCACCAACTATCCCTTTCATTTATGCAAACATGGTTGGGAATAGATCTTGATACTCACGCAGTAAGTCTACAAGTTTTTCCATGGTTTCATCATTCTAGTAATCTCCTATCTACACAAAATTTGGATTCTCTTTTGTCCCAATATTTACCTTGCACGTCCTTATTGGTTGTGCATACACAACATATTTAAGCTCTGGACCTTCCACTGCGCGTTTCCCCTCAGTGTCAAGTATTTTTATATTTCTTGGATCCTCCTCGTCCTAATCTTCTTGAGCCACATTATAACATTCCAGTAGTTCATGAACTGTCATAGAAGTTATATGCGTACCACACACAGGTACTACATCCATCGACCCTTCTTCTAAAAAAAACCTAGTTCTAATGGCCCGCAAAGTTGTGTCTACCAACGGGGATTCATCTTCAAAAGTAAATGTTACCTTCAACCTTTCAGTTAGCTCATCCCAATCCATGGTTTCTCTATGCATTTCTAGTTCCAAGTACCATTTTGTGAGGACTGTATCCAATATATGTATGAAATTATGCATCCATTCTTTCTTCAATATCGAACTCCATATCTTTCTCTACTGTCCAATATGATATACTGGGTCACTTACTCTTGTATATTTCTACACAATATACTCAACCTCGGTACCAAATCTAACTTGCATTAATATTTTACACTACTTCCAGTCTTTTATTCCTTCTTTATGTGAATCCCACCATATGGTTGGAGTGTCTTTCAACACAACATCTAATTCCAACAATATTTGTTGTTCAGGTATATGCAACTCAAACGCCTTTACAAAATAATTTATATCATTAAAGCCATCATACTTGGGTGGGTCACATAACTTCGTTCCAATCCAGCACAACGATTGAGTAATTTGGATACATTGTCTAGTGGATACTTCATGCATCCTTTGTTTCCAATGTTCCAATACTTTCTCTGAATCTAACACACATGAGCTAATGCTTCTCCAACTTAGGGCACCAACTGTAGTCGAATCAATGTAGTCATCCATTCGCGCAGTCATATTATATAGGTTATCAATTTCATTCCCTTTAGCTGGCTCGATATACCTCTTTCCTTTTGTTGGATCTATTAGCACTCTGTAATTTTCCCAAGGCTGTGATTGCAGTCATAGAGGCAACATCAAAACTGCTTCGAGTCAGGGATCTAGCCCTCCAAGAATCAGATATGGATCTCTCTATAAAATTTATATTTGTTGGAAGAGGATATTAGGCTAGCTATGCAGAATAGGATAAGTTTCTGAGATGGGTAGGTGCAGCGAAGAGGAACCATGGGAAATGGAGTCACAATCTGATATTTAATCAAAAAACAAATCCTACAGACAGCCTTACAGCGCAAGGTAGGAAAATCACTGGATTCTTCGTAAGCTTGGGGTATGGCAGAGGGGGAAAATTGTTAAGAGGTAAAATTAAAGACAGAGCAGTAAAGAATTATGTGTTTAACTTTTAATGGAAAACATTGACATTACTTTAAACTGGGAACAGGGTGTTTTTACACAAATCCTGATCTTAAATCTCTTTGAAACAATGGAGAAGACAAACATATATGATAACAGAGGAAAACAAAATCACAATGAGAAAAAACTTCACCAATGAATTTGACACAAGAATCCTGTAACTGCTACGATTGTATTATTTGAATTGATGAAAAATACAGCTGGCTTTGTGAGCTCTGATACAAGATTTAAATCATGGTCCTTGACTGATCAACCCTTTTACATTAAAAATCATCACTATAAATAGGATAGGTATCCCCATAATTTTTCAAAGTTTTATTCAACCGCCTCGGCCAAAAATAGCCAAAAATCCCCCAAAATCTGGAACTGCCCGCTATGAAAGATGGGCCTAATTTATGCAAAAAAAGGGGTCTGAACATACATTTGTTTCTCTTCAATGCTGACACCTGGAAAAAAACTGAAGGAGGTTATTGTATATGGGAATTTTATGAACAAAAACCTTCTTTGGTTTCTCCAAATTCGCCTCCATCTGGCCGTAACAGCTCCTGCAAGATCGGAACTGTAACAGAAAAACCGAAAATCCGAAAAAAGAGGCTTAAAGACAGATTTGATTATCCCTGCTCATGGAACCTGTGAAAAAACTGAGAGAGGTTTTTGTTCTTCAAGCTACTACAGAGAAAAAAATCTCTCGTTTTTTAAAAATTTGTTTTCATTTTCCCAGAAACGGCCTCGGACGAAGACATGCTGAACAGGCAAAAAATAAGCGATTTTTTGAAAAAATGAGAAAAGTGGTTTTTTTTTTCGGGAGGGCGGTATTCCGGACCCCCCCTGAGGTGGTAAGCAGTTTTAGGGGGGGGTTCCACTGGCCTGTGGGGGAAACACCTATCCAAGGTTTTTTTATGTGAAATAACGTTTCCGGACCCCCCCCCCCCCCCCTCTCGTTAAACTTCGGATGGTGGGGGGGGTCTGGAACTTTTAATAGCCATTTGATTTGTTTTTATTTGTTTTTTATTTGATGCATGCGGGAGTTGGGGGTGGGTAGGAAAACTTAGGATAGGTTTAATTTTTGTTTTTATTTTTTAATATATTTTATGTTTTGTTTACGTTTGTTTTATGTTTATGTATTTTATATGTTTTCTTTTGTTTTATTATATTTTGTTTTGTTTTTAATATTTTGTTTTATTAAATCTAAAAAACTAACCTAGTTACTAACCTAGCTATATTATTAATCATTAATTGATTAATTAATTAATGATTAATTTATTATTAATTAGTCTAACATAAAACTAACTATACTAAACTTATTACTAACATTATTAATTAATATAATCATTTGTCTATTATCCTAAGTGGGTTTATTCGTGGATGGGTGATGGGTGAGATGTGGCTCAGGGAGGAAAATACAAGGGAATGAGTGGCACAGAGGTGGATGAAGAATGAAGAAAAGGTGATGGAGGATCGGGCGCAATGGATGGATGAAACGTTGGGACAAGGCTCGCCAAAGAAAAATGCTTTATTCCGGACCCCCCCCACCGTTAAAGGCAGAACGGTCGGGGGGGTCCGGAATTCAATCCCAGCTATTGATGAAAGCACTGGTGCTTCAGCCGTTCATATGTGTGCCTTCGTTATCTCCAATTCCGGAACCCCCCCCCCCAACCGTTAAAAGCAGAACAGTCGAGGGGGTCCGAAATCCACTGTGATCTACATGCCAATAGATCGACCGTCGATCTAAGCGCGTTCTTTTTCTTCAGGCAAAAATGCAGCAAAAACTTAGGCTTTAGCGCTTTTTGTGGGTTTTTTGCACTGCTTCCCTTGCTTTTGTCACCATGGGGTTAGGAAAAAACCACTTAGCGTCAACAGTTCCATGAATTTTCTTTTCTTTTCCTTGAAAATAATTTGCAAGCCTATACACCCAAAGTGAAAAATTTCCAGTCAACAGATGATCCTATGAATTATAGGGTTATAACAGTGGCTCCACCTGGGGATGGAAGCTCTTTTGGGAGGTGTCAAGAACCACAGACCTATGAACATGAAGACTGGTGCTTTATCCATTGGGTTGATCCCAAAATTTTATTCTGCAACCTATACCTATTTTGATCTTGCAAATGAAACCAAATTAAAATAAACAATGTTGAAAAAGAGATGCTCGGAATGTTGAGCTTATTCAGAACTGCTACCTATCCTACTGCAACCATTGCTCAGCTAGGTAATGGAAAAATGCCAATGTAGCCAATCCAACAGTTGATCTAGTGGCTCTGTTCTTTCACTGTCTGTGATGAAACTCAGAAATAAGTTTGTTACTCGTGCTTGAGAGTAATTTCCAACCTACTTTTCCTTACATAAGATTTGATAAACCTGAACTATAGGAAAAACACTGGAAATGGAAAAATATCCTGTATTGAAAAAAATTTCCATATATGTATTTACAGGATCAATATAGGTTTGGCCCATCCTTTGATTTTCAACTTCAAACAATTCAGCATCAAGACTCGAGTTTTCACCTATGCCTTTTGTGTCTTTCAACACTTCTTTATATGACTGTGGATGCTCTGATGGTTTTTGAAATGATGCCTCTGCTGCACTAGACAGTGGGGTAGACTGTCCGAACATGTCCATATCATATTAATGTTTTAATTCATTTGGAGTAAATGGAGCCAGACTTTGAAAACACACATCATCCAGAATATCATCTATAGGGTCATAAAATGTTTTGGATGGTGGTGGTATTGGCCTTCCTGGTACTTCATGGTTCACACTGTGATTTTCAACCAGAATCCGACCAAGATTCCCTCTCACAATTTAAAAATAAATAGGACACAGTGGCAATGAATCACAATGGATTAGCTCATTATCTGTTTCAAGCTTCATGATTTCATCTGAGGCTTGACCTTCAAAAAGGCTCAAGGGTTGTACCTCTGGATTAGCTTCCATGTTTACCTTGTTTTCCTCATTCTTTCTATTCACAATCTATTTGTAATTCTCCTTTAACAATGAGGCAAAACACAGGGGAAAACATTCTGCGTTTCTTGGGAAATTTTTTGCGTCATCTTCCCTGCAATCTTGTTGGATATGCAAAATCTGATTGTCATCTGTGCATTGTAATAACTGGGCTTCTTCCTCCCATGAAGGTAATACTGGATGCTTTGAACAATAATCTTCAATATTAACCATATAGTCACCATACTGAAGATCAGATCTGAGCATATTATCTATATAGGGGGGGGGGGGTCATCAAACATGCATATCATCTCCGGAGAATTTTCCACTACCACATGACTTTGAACCTCTTCTTTGGCTGTGTTGTGAATTGAGTACATGAAGAAATCCTCTGGTGGTTTAGGATAAAGGGGTTGGGATGCTAAGTTTTTGTGGACATTTATTCTTGTTCTTTCCAGAGTCGATGATACATGAGGCTTTTGGAAAACAATTTCATCTTTCCTGTTAATCTTGTGCAGCATTTCATTTACAGTGTTCGTCAGAATATCCAGATTTACTTCTAAGGATATCGCATGCTCCTTTTTTTTTTGTCTTTTCTTACTGCTTCTAGCTTTGCCTTCCTATTCAGCAGGTTAGCTTCCACATCGACTGTGATATTTTGCATTTCTTCTAGGGTTGTAGTGTCTCTTTCTCTTAACTGGAATGTCGTTTCTCGATCAAAGTCTTCTGGGAAATGCAATTTAGCTAAACCAGTAGGTGGCCTTACATCCACAGGTATTGAATGATACACCTCATTGAACCTGGTTGAGAACTATTGTACTGTCTCTCTGGGCTTTCTTTTCAAGTGGTCATATTCTTCTAAGATGAGGAAAATATTCCCCATGATCACCCACCTAACTAAGAAAACTTGCATGAACTGATGAAAATTTCTGATGCTTGCAGCTGGCAGATTTCTAAACCAATTTTTAACTTTACCTTGCAAACACAGGGCAAACATCCTGATACAGACATCATCATCTTCTACCTCATAAAGGTCAAGGAAATCCTCAAGGTTTTGAATATGCTTTTCAGCAGTGATCTTCCCATTTTCTCCATCAAACCTAGGCAGATTATTAATGTAATTGACAGGGAGGTCATGGAGAATAGGAGGAAAATCTAGAGGCTGGTATCGATCTGGGACTTTTGCAAGCACAGGAGATGAAGCAAGAGGCTTACAACCATCCAGAGGTTTTGCAAGAGTAGGAGATAAAGGAAGAGGCTTATGTCTCACTAGGGTTTCTACAGATGCATCTGGGGTGTGCACAGGTGCATGAGTATGTACATAATCTACAATTTGGGATCTGATCTCTTGGGGCTCATCAATCAATAGGTGGTCAATGTAATCTTTAGCAATATACTTTTGATCAGGATTAGAATAAGACAAAACATAATTGCAGATAAAACCAAAGATGTCTTGAATGTAATTTGAGCTTGAGTACCTGGTCTTTCTAGGCTGCTTGGCCATGCTTTAGGTTCTTCCTTCAGTGGAGTCTTTGAGTTGGCACTGTCTGGAGTTGATTGGAGTCGCCAGGTGAATGATCTCATCTTTCTGGTGTCTAGTCACTCTGCACCATCAGTGATCAAATCTGGAGCTTTGAAGTGTACTACTGGGGAACTTTCCCCAGTACGGTCGCCATTCTGTTAGCACTCTGTAATTTTCCCAAGGCTGTGATGGCAGTCATAGAGGAAACATCAAAACCGCTTCGAGTCAGGGATCTATCCCTCCAAGACTCAGAGAGGGATCTCTCTGTCAAATTTATCTTTGTTGGAAGAGGATATTAAGCTAGCTATGCAGAATAGGATAAGTTTTTGAGTTGGGTAGGTGCAGTGAAGAGGAACCATGGACAATGGAGTCACAATCTGAGATTTAATCAAAAAACAAATCCTACAGACAG
The DNA here is from genome assembly GCA_000966675.3 of Picea glauca. Classification (NCBI taxonomy): domain Eukaryota; kingdom Viridiplantae; phylum Streptophyta; class Pinopsida; order Pinales; family Pinaceae; genus Picea; species Picea glauca. The sequence goes on along the minus strand of JZKD02S1820846.1, from coordinate 56,128 downwards.
CCTTACAGGGAAAGGTAGGAAAATCACTGGATTCTTCATAAGCTTGGGGTATGGCAGAGGGGGGAAATTGTTAAGAGGTCAAATTAAAGATAGAGCAGTAAAGAATTCTATGTTTAACTTTTAGTGGAAAACATTGACATTGCTTTAAATTGGGAACATGGTGTTTTTACACAAATCCTGATCTTAAATATCTTTGAAACAATGGAGAAGACAAACATAAATGATAACATAGGAAAACAAAATCACAATGAGAAAAAACTTCACCAATGAATTTGACACAAGAATCCTGTAACTGCTGCGACTGTATTATTTGAATTGATGAAAAATACAGCTGGCTCTGTGAGCTCTAATACAAGATTTAAATCATGGTCCCTGACTGATCAACCCTTTTACATTAAAAATCATCTCTATAAATAGGATAGGTCTCCCCATAAGTTTTGGAAGTTGGATTCAACCGCCTCGGCCAAAAATAGCCAAAAATCCCCCAAAATCTGGAATTGTCTGCCATGAAAGATGGGCCTAATTTCTGCAAAAAAAGGGGTCTGAACATACATCTGTTTCTCTTCAACGTTGAAACCTAGGAAAAAAATGAAGGATTTTATTGTATATGGGCATGATTTGGACAAAAACCTCCTTCGGTTTCACCAAATTCGCCTCCAGTTGGCCGTAATAGCTCCTGCAAGATCGGGATTGTAACAGAAAAACCAAAAATCCTAAAAAAGAGGTTGAAAGACAGCTTTGATTCTCCCTGATCATGGAACCTATGAAAAAAATGAGAGAGGTTTTTGTTCTTCAGGCCGTACGGAGAAAAACCTCTCTTGTTTTTTAAAAAATTGTTTTCATTTTCCTAGAAACGGCCTCGGACGAAGACATGTTGAACAGGCAAAAAATAGGCGATTTTTTGAAAAAATGAGAAAAGTAGTTTTTTTTTTCGGGAGGGTGGTATTTCGGACCCCCCCTGAGGTGGTAAGCAGTTTTAAGGCAGGGTGGGGGGGGGATCCACTGGCCTGTGGGGGAAACACCTGTCCAAGGGTGGTTTATGTGAAACAACTTTTCCGGACCCCCCCTCTCGTTAAACGTCACATGGTGAGGGGGGGTCCGGAACTTTTAATAGCCATTTGATTTGTTTTTATTTGTTTTTTATTTGATGCATGCGGGATTTGGGGGTGGGTAGGAAAACTTAGGATAGGTTTAATTTTGGTTTTTAATTTTTGTTTTTGTTTTTAATATATTTTATGTTTTGTTTACGTTTGTTTTATGTTTATGTATTTTATATGTTTTGTTTTGTTTTTTATATTTTGTTTTGTTTTTAATATTTTGTTTTATTAAATCTAAAAAACTAACCTAGTTACTAACCCAACTATATTATTAATCATTAATTGATTAATTTATTATTAATTAGTCTAACATAAAACTAACTATACTAAACTTATTACTAACATTATTAATTAATATAATCATTTGTTTATTATGGTTAGTGGGTTTATTCGTGGATGGGTGATGGGTGAGATGTGGCTCAGGGACAAAAAGACAAGGGAATTAGTGGCACAGAGGTGGATGAAGAATGCAGAAAAGGTGATGGAGGATCGGGCGCAATGGATGGATGACACGTTGGGATAAGTCCCGCCAAAGAAAAATGACTTATTCCGAACCCCCCCCCACCGTTAAAGACAGAACGGTCAGGGGGGTCTGTAATTCAATTTCAGTCGTTGATGAAAGCACCGGTGCTTCAGCCGTTCAGATGTGTGTCTTTGTTATCTCCGATTCTGGACCCCCCCCCACCGTTAAAAGCAGAACAGTCGAGGGGGTCCGGAATCCACTGTGATCTACATGCCAATAGATTGACCGTCGATCTAAGCGCATTCTTTATTCTTCGGGTGCGAATGCAGAAAAAACTTAGGCTTTAGCACTTTTGTGGGTTTTGTGCGCTGCTTCCCTTGATTTTGTCACCATGGGGTTAGGAAAAAACCACTCAGCGTCAACAACCATGAATTTTCTTTTCTTTTCCTTGAAAATAATTTGCAGAGATGAAATATTATTTGCAAGCCTATACACCCAGAGTGAAAAAATTCTAGTCAACAAATGATCCTATGAATTATAGGGTTATAATAGGATCCAACGGTGCAGTAACCTTCAAGTCCCCTACTTCAAAGATCATTTCCCTTTACTTCAGATTAATAATTTCGTGATTTTTGAAGGCCCATTCAAGCCCCATTAGCGTTGGGTATGGCTTACTATTATCCATAATCTCAATGAATTTGAAATATGCTACACTACGCACTTTGTCTATATTCACAAGTACCCTTAACAACTGACCAATTGGTACTATTTTGTGTTGGTTCGTCAATCTTAACTGGATGGGAGACCAAATCAGCTTTGGCTTCCCCATCATTTCCCATGTTTTCTTCAACAAAACGTTTACATCATAACCCAAGTCTAAAATGACCTAGTCCATGTCATAATCCCTAATCTGGGCGCTTAATCTGAACTTGACAGTAGTCCTCTTTTTACACAGTACCTAATTCACTACCCTTTGCACGGTAGGAAGTTCTCTTTCTTGCATACAATGATCAATCATTCCATGCAATGCATTCAATGTAGTTTCATCTTTAATCATTGTTAAGAAACTTCTCAAAAATTATTTCAAATGAATTACCTTTTCAAGGGCCCTTTTCGGGGTAGTATGATCATAGATCAAAGTCATGTCAACCACAGGGGTTGCAGACGATGTTGATGCTATCCAATCCGGTCCTAATATATCATTCCTTATTTTTTGATATGTCTCTTTTTCTTGTTGTGGGTCAAATGTTGGCATAGGTCCTGTTGATTTCCTCACCCATTGCTCACTCTACCTCCCTCCATTCATCGTGTCAACTCTTGTCTTAGATCCTCCACACATGACAACTGTTATTTTGGGTCCTTCATCATGTATCTCTATTGATATATTTTGTACATTCTGATTTAGGTTCTAGTTCTGATTCCCTCTTTCATGCCACTTCCCAAGTAATTGAGGATAGTCTCTTGTCGCATGATCCATTTCTCTACAATAAGTGCAGGTTGTACAAGGATTTAGGAAGTCACGAGCTAAATGTCCTAGTTTATTACAATTGTAGTAGATTATTGGGCCTCTACCTCCTCTACCAAAACTTTCTCTTCCTTGACCTCTGCCAAACCCTCCTAGGCCTCCCAGATTAAAGCCTCTCGAATTATTATAATATGGACTACCTCCTTTTGTCGCAGCATTTTCCTCCTGTATTATATACATATCTGAAGTGTGCTCTCTCATAAAATTGAATGTGTGATAGTCCTTCTCTTCATGCCTTACAAACTTGCAAAATTTACAAAATAAATTCCTTGGTGTACTCTGGTATTTTTTCAATAATGGAAAATCGTGCAGATGATGTCCCCATTTCTTGCATATTTCGCAGTACCCTCCTCCCGGTAATGGGTTTGGTGCTTCAGTCTCCAAATATTGTGCAAAGGCTAGGCATTTGTCCTTATGGTGGCCTTCATTCCTACACTTGACACACCAAATGTGTTCTCGCTTCTCCTTTCCTTTCGTCAGTTATGCTAATTGAATTGTCAAGGCGGCTAACTAGGTCTGGACTTGAGCCATCCCCCCACCATGCCCTACGGGAGATGCTTCCAGCTTCATTGCAATCTCCAAAGCTTCATGTTGTGACACAACCTTATGTTGTATCAATGGGTAGAAAATGTGTGGCAATAGTCCTGCAATAAACCATTCTCTGTGTTGTTGATCAGGAATTTGGAATGTCAATCTACCCATCAAATCCTTAAATCTTTGATCATAGTCCTAAAATGACTCAATCTGCACTTGTTTAATTTCCTTCAATTACGTGATTTACTACGACTTAAACTTCGGTTTCATGAACTCTTTCAATAATGCTTGTTTAATTTATGTTAGTGTCCTTGCTTGACCTGCAGGTGTAGTACTTTGCAGTTTCATGTACCATACTAATGTGTGGCCTCTAAACGTTGTTTCCAACTGTGCAATCTTTCTGGCCTCATCTGGAGCATTCTTCGCAGCAACAATTGTCTCACATACAAGGAGATTTTGTTTTGGGTCCTCCAACCCAACTCCCTGGAACTCGGGCATTCTCAATTTATTATCTACCCCTGCCACGGTATTTTGCATAGTATCTCCTCTCGGTGTTGCTGGATGATTCTGATTCGACGTACTACTTCCACTGGTATGGATACCATTATTCTGACTTCCTCTGCTAATTATAAGTGATTTTGATAAATCTTCAAATGTTATCTCAGATCTATGTGACACACACGGGGTCGTGGAATCGACACAAGATCCAGCCTGAGTAGGACTTAACTGCTCTTCTATTATAGAACTGAACTGAGAATCCTCTTCCTCTCCTTATGTGTGTGGTATTTCTACAATATATATTAGTGTGTAGGGTTCTCTCTTCTCATACTCACTGTGCGACTCTCTTTTCTCAGCCCAAGTCTTCAACCTCTTGTGCCTTCTTCCACTACGCATTACTCCAAATTCTTCTTCCTCTTCTTATACACCTTATTTGTTTCTCTGCATCCTCAATCCCTCCCTTCCTTCTTCATTTATTCACTCATTATTTCCTACCTTCATACCATCCCCTTTTCACTCCCCAATTCCCCTATGTGCATGAAAACCCTTAGCAGTTAGATTCTATTGTCATCACACATTTGTCGCACAACAACATCTTTATCCAGGTACCCAATGCTTTCATAAACATTTCGTGCGGACCATTGAAGAAATCCATTTCTGCAACACTATATGATTGGGTAAATCTACTACAAATTCCATAATATAACCCCCCAATATGTTATTTAACTAGAAATTGATTGCACGTGAAATAGTATTGCTTACAGAATTCAATTATATTACCAACTCAGGGGTCCATTTCCTCGTGGATGTAGTTCGATATCTTCCAGTATTCTCCACTAACCTTTCAATTAAAATAATCAGAAATTCACCAAAGAAAATCTCACGCAACTCTGTGAACACATACCTTTGCAACCATTATTCGTCACTCATTTGAGGGTTTCTATTCTCTCCTCGATAAAATTATCACCTCTTCCTTTCCATCCATTCAAAAATCTCTTTCTTAGTCAACCTCCAAAACATTCCCTCACTCACAGATTCTGGGTCCTGACAACAAAACCATTCGTTGGCACACAGTTATAAGGCCCTAGGTTTAGTTTATTCAACCAACAAAACCCTTCAGATATCATCCCTTTTGGCATCACCAACATGTAAGTGAAGTATCACCCGAGCTATCTACTAGGGTTATAGGAACCAAGTTTCTGCAGTGATGAGGGGATGTAAGGCTATCCTTGTATCCATTACTATCTATCCACCCTATGCACAATATCTTTATTCATATCATGTTATTAGTTAAAGAACTCTATTGTGCAGAACCCTTATAACATATATTGCAACATAAATAACCCACTATATCATTCATTATTACTGTGCATTAATCATATAGTAAACAAATATATACCAATCATGCATAAACAAAACATCCATGAACAACCACATAAAATGACACATTCATACATGAAATTTAATGTGGTTCACCCAATCCTTGGGCTATGTCCATAATGACCGACTTCTATATTGATCTTCATGCAGTAATCACCTCAGGCAAGAGCACTACGCTTTAAATAGATACAACATATTATATCCTCAATCTAACCTAGCCGCTTTTTAATGCTCACCTCTCTCTCTACAAAATCTCTCCACAACCCTAAGCATAGATTTTCAATCATATGCAAGCTAAAATCTTACTTTCAGAAACCTATTCTTTCCCAACCCATTACATATTTATCCATAGAATTAGGGCTCATAACCATAATAGTTTATCCCAAAACCCTAATATGTCCTAATTGTTTTCCTTCTTTTTCACTAGCATGCTGCTTTTCCTACTTTATCTTTGAACTACTACTTTCCTTCCTTCTTTTGCGCCTACTCTAACTTTTGTTTTGACCTCACAAACTACTCCCTTTTATACTTGTGTGCATGCTCTTCCAAACTTATCTATTCAAACTGCATGTCCAACACCTACGAAGAGCCAAAAAGGATGTGGGACAATCGTTTATCAGAACAGCAAAGCTCGTTGATTGAACACGACCCATTATCCAGTTAACCATCTTGAAATCCATCCCTATTGAATTAAAACCAATCTTAAGAAATTCCAATTGACTTTGTCATAAGATTTCAAGAGGTCGATCTTGATAGCTGCAACACAAATATTTTTTGTTTTCATCGAGTGTAGCATCTCTTGAGCCAAAGAAACAACATCATGAATCTGGCAGTTCTATAGAAAACTGAATTGTTCTTCAAAGATTATATCATTGAGGATTGGTTTTAATCTGGTTGCGATGATTTTTTATATTAGTTTGTAAACCAGATTGTAGTAGGAAATGGGTTGAAATTCATCAAAGGACTCAGTGTTTTGAACTTTTGGAATGAGGGCTATGAATGTACAATGAAGTGATACTAAACTTTTCCTAAAGCTTGAGACACCCTAATAGCTTTCAGCAAATTGACTTTGATATGATCGTAAAAACCAGAGAAAAACTCAACAGTAAAATCATCCGGACTAGGACACTTTCCCCTTTGCATACTAGATATGGTTTCCAAAAGTTCGCCTTCAATTACTTCTGCAGTTAGGGTATTATTCATTTCATCGATTATGGATCAGGGAAAGAGGGAGATTGTCTCCAATATTTCCTTAATGGGGCATCAAGTTGGTTGCAAGAAAAATAATTTGAAATGTTGTGTGTCCATATCGACAATATCTTTAAAGGATGAATAATTTATATCATTATGATCCTTTATTGACCAAATTGTGTTCATGTTTTTACTCATATTGGCGAAATTATGGAAGAATTGTGTATTCTTATCTCCCTCTTTAATCCATATCACCCTACTTTTCAATCGCCATGTTTCCTCTTCTATGGATAGGTGTACTACCCCTAGGCCGAAACCCCACTGTAAATATTTATATATATATATATATAAGCTCATGAGTTGTTGGTAACAAATCTAGGATTCATTTTTATGTGCACATCCCATAGTTTAGTGATTGCACAAGGATTGTGCATCAAAGAAATAATACACACATTTCATAGTGTAGCACGCACCTATGTAAGTGTGAGAGGATGGCACACCAAAGGAAGAGTGCGCACATCCCAAAGTTTTGCAAACACCGGATTAAGCACGCAGTTTTGAGGCCAGTGAGCCTTTGTATATATGTTTTTGTTTTGAGGCTAGTGAGCCTGGATGCAAAAGGCCAGAGCGTCTATATTGTAAATATAATCACCTCAATATTGTTAATATAATCACATCACTACGCACAGACTCAACTCAGACGAAAAGAGATGGGGGGGTAAACTCCATGGAAAAATAAAAAGGGGGAGCTTAAATCAAGGGAATATTTTATTAATATTTCTGAAAGTTTAATTTATGGATATATATTTACCCTAATTTTTCAAAGGATGGGAATGAGTCACCAAGTGGATAAAACCTAGTCCTAAAGGTGACACGTATCCAGTTATAAACATGAAATATATATTGTTGACCTTAGTGTAATTCAGGGGATTATCACTCATTCTGGGATCATTCAAGAAGACTTCCTCTGCAAAGGAATACATATTTTGTTGTAACTTATTGTGATTTCTTAAACCTATGCTTGGAAATAATTGTTACTATCAAAGAGGCAGGTTGTCAGGCTCATGATTATTCTCTCCAAGTGAGAGATTTTTTGTTGAAGAGGAGGGTTGTCAGGCCCGTGAGAATTCTCTCCAGGTGAGATTTTGTTGAGAATTGTTCCTTGGTGCACTAGGCATTAGACACAGGGCTCTAAGACTTCTTGTCCGGCCTATTGTTGAATCCTCAGAAGGGAAGTGGGGAAGTCGAAAGACTATTGAGCAGAGAAGAGGCACACTTCCTAGGGTGGGACAAACATGTGGGGAATGAGGGATTGCAGGCTAGTTGCAGCAGTCGGCACCTTGGACTGAGCTTTTTGTTGAATATCATACCATAGCCTGGCAATAGGAACCCTTTTTCATGTGGATTTTAAGCACCAAATCGGGGGTGACTTTTCGTTGAAATATTATGAGTGACATAGTCTATGGCTAGGGGAAATTTTGAGTCATGCACATAGTTGGTAATTTTCATAAAAGATAAGTGTCCTTCGCAGGCTTGTTTAATTATTGTGTGCTCTAATGTTCATATTTTTAAATGGGTTTATCTTCCTGTATGAAATTGCATCTGAATGTTGTGGTTAATTCTGTGTAATGTTACTGCATATGTGTGTGTGTTTTGATTTCTTGTATGTTGTGACATATGTGGGCATGATATTTATAAGTGTTTCCTATTAGCTAAATGTATGACTAATCTGTATAATATTGTTGCACATGAGAAGTATGACGGTTATTAAGTATTCTTGTTAAGTTAAAATCTATAGTATGGTTAGAAAATACCAAGGCAAGGTATCAATCGTCGAGCATGCAGTGAAGCAGTCTGCATGCACAAAGGTGATAGAATCTGCGTGCAACATCGAATTGATTGTGTGCGTAGTATTATCTTGTGTTCAAAGTGTTTGCGCATGCAACAATATATATGTGTTCTGAAGGGATAAGAGCGCATAAGATTTATGACATTTGTTCCACTGCTATATTTGCATTAAAATAAGTATACTCCTAGACCAAGACCCAAATTGGGTCTGGGAGTAGTACCTTAAGGTTGCGTGCAGTTATTTTGTTCTACTTGTAATAGGGATCATTATACGTAGTATCCACGCACTAGGAATTTTGAAGTAGAATGGTCCAGTACTGAGCTTGGGCTACTGCAAAGAATATCCTGGCGACAAAAGTTGAGGCTATAGTGATGTGACCTAGCCTAGGAGGTTGGGTACGTTACACTAGGAGTTCCTTTTTATGACATTCCATCCTTCGCAAATGGTCTATGGTATCGACATCAGAGAGATCTGCATCATTCAAGGCATATATATCACTTATACAATTTTCCAAAGCCTTCAGCTCTTCTTTTTCCTTAGCTTGATACTCCTTAGCCCAAATACAAGACTTTTGCTTAACAAGTTTTAGATTTTCCTCCAACTAAAACATAAAGGTAGTGAGAAGAGTTGAGGGGGATTCAAGAGGATTCAATCATCTTGATATAATTCTCGTAGTGAAGCCATATATGATTAAAATGAAAAGGAATTGGAGGTTTAATTTCATCTTTAACCATTTCCAAAAGAATCAGACAATGGTTTGATATTTCGCCAGCCTCATTACAGGATCGAATCTTAAAGAGGAAAGAAAGAAGACTCTCCTACAACAGAAAATGATCTAGTCACTTTGATATGGCTTCATTACCGGAGTGTGAATTCCCTCCATGTGGGAGTGAGTTTGATAGGTTCCTTATCGATCAAGTTATTAGAACTTATGTAATGGTCAAAGAAATCTTCCAAAGGGTCTTTTCTTGCAGTAGGACCCCACACTTCACTTCCCTAATCATTGTAGTAAAATTCATATATCCTCCAAGAATGTTGGGACAAGAGCTGAGAATACCATCCGCAGATAGTTTTTCCCATAATGGTTTGCGTTCACAATACGGCCTGTATATATTCACTGCCCTAAACTTTAAATTTAGTTCTTGAGCACACAAGTCGATGGAAATGAAATGTGGGTAGGAAAACAACATGAGCATGTTGCATGTAAAGTTCCATGCAGAAATAAGATGGCCAGATAAACCTTGGGAGTCGATGGAAAGAAATGACCAATTTCGCAGCTAAGGAAATAAAATTCATTTGGATTTCTCTCCTTCAATCATCATTTACTGTATCATTAAACCCTAGACCCCTGAATAAATTAAACCCCCCTAGAAAAGATCGAAAAATATAGCCCCTTTGGCCCCAGCTGCGTATTTTCACCTTTGAAGGAATTTTACCTTGATAGGAATCAATCTAAACTATCTAACTTATATACCCATCATGAAGGGCCTTGAAGGGTATATCTCCCTAAGATATACTATTAAGATATATTTCCTTCTACCATGTCGTTGCAATAAGTAGGTACATTCCCATCAAAATAACTAAAGAAACTTGTCGATTGGACCTATCATATGCTTTGGAAAAATTGAGTTTCATCACCACCACTAGATTGTTTTTTGCTTCATTGAATGAATATCTTCTTGAGCACCTCCTATTGCATCATGAATTCGTCTTCCTTGAATGAATTTTTACCAATATTTTGTATATGAAAGTACATAATGATGTTGGTCGGAAGTCCTCAAAACTATTTGTATCGTCCTTCTTGGGAAATAAAGCTAGGAAAGTAGCATTATACCACAATGATGATAAAGTAATGTCCCAACATTTGGTCATAAATGGAGATGCTAATGGGTATGCTTATGTGGATGTTAGAATGTCTAGTTTGCGGATGTTAATTTCGACATTTATCTAGTCATTAAAACAATTGATATTAATAAGGACAATAGTAGGGTTGTTCAAAAGGACACTTACGTCGATGTTTAGAGGGACACAAGCACATTCAAAAATTTATATGCTACAATAGATGTTATTGTGGATGTAGTAGTCGTCGTAAAAATCTCCACAACTACAACCAATAGTAAAAAAAGAGATCATTTTGACAAGCTATCATGGGATAATTTCTTTTGAACATTTCCTTGGTGGTATCTACTCCAAAAGATGATGATGTATTTTTAATCAAAATCATTCAACACTTGGTCCCAACTACTTATTTGTGTCTTTGAAGAAATTTTACCTTGTCGGGAATCAATCTCAACTATCTAACATCACTTGCCAACATGAAGGGCCCTGAAGGGTATATCTTTCTAATATATATCATTAACATCTCTTTCCTTCTACTAGGTTGTTGTGATAAGCATGTACTTTTCCATCAAAATAATTGAAGACACTTGTTAGTTGGACCTATCATATGCTTTAGACATATTGAATTTCATCACCATTGTTGGATTGTTTTTTATGCTTAATTGAATGAATACCTTTTTGAGTGACTCGTATTGTATCATGAATTAGTATTCCTTCCAAAAAAATAAACTGCTCCTTCGAAATTCCCTCCAAATTATCTTTTTTTATTTTGACAGTCAAGATTTTTGACAATATTTTCTATATGCAATTACATAATGATATTGGTTGAAATTCCTCAAAACTATTTGGACTATCCTTCTTGGGGAATAGAGCCATGAAAGTAGCATTATGTTGCAATAATGTATAAAGTAGCATCCAGCCAACATTTGTACAAAAATGAAGATGCTAATGGGCTTGTGCATGTGCATGTAAGAATGCCTTGTGTGTACCTTGTTTGTGGATGT
>JZKD02S1820845.1:595277-615873 GCA_000966675.3 Picea glauca | reverse complement strand
TTCTAGAAGGATATTCCTCTAGATGCTTCTCTTGATAGACATATTTAGTATAAATAAGGGTCGAGGGTATGAAAACCCTAGCTTGGAGATTATTGTAATAGAGCACTGCTGGACTGGAGGTTTCCCCCTCGAAGAGACCCGTGAACATTGCTTTCTGAATCAAAGTGCTATTTATGTTGTTGTTCTTATATCATTTATGTGTTATTATGGAGATTATGTTGGTTATATTACTGTTATTCTACCATTTCTAGCATTTTATTTCTGTTTTGCATACTTTTTATATCTAGTATATTACAAGGTGGAACAATAGTAAGTTGGATTTCAAAACCGCGAAAGGTTTTTTCACTTTCCACAACAGAAGCAGAGTATGTTGTTGCTACAGAGGCTAGTAAAGAAATGATTTGGTTACATAGCTTTATGGACGAATTGGGAAAGAAGCAGGAGAATAGCAGGTTGTAATGTGACAGTGAGAGTGCCATTCATATTGCAAAGAACTCAGCCTTCCATTTGAAGACTAAGCATATACAACCCAAGTGCCATTTCATACAATCTGTCTTGGAAGATGGACATTTGAAGTTGGAAAAGATACACACTAGCCAGAATCTTGCAGACATGTTAACAAAGGGAGTAACTAGGGAGAAATTGAGTTCCTACTTAGTTTCAGTTGGTATTCAAGCATGAATGTGAAGATGATAAATTTTCCAAGTCCAAGAAAGATCATAGTCCAGCAGATACATCATTGGTGGAGTTGTTGAGATCAGTCTCCAAGTGGGAGATTGTTGGTTGTGGAGCCTTATTATCTTCCTGATTCAGAGGTCTTTGTTTTCAGCTGTGTGTATACCCCATGAAGACTTTAGACTCCAGAAGAATGTACACTCCTCCATGTGGGGGAGTGCAAGGGGGGCTTGCCCCTCCTGCGAGGTCCGAGGTCAAGCGAGTCCCCGACGGGGATTCAGGGGTGAAGCCTCCAAAGTAAAAATTTATATGTAAATGTATATTGTAATTTCATAGTAAATATGGATCGTTCATTATAAGGTCGCAGATCTGACGGTAGAAGTTATGTTAGGGTTTGTTTCCCTAGAAAGCAACCCTCTTTTATGAGGGAAATTTATTGCACCTATATATCATTGTGAATATTGTATTCTGAGTGAGGAGACTGTGAGAGAAAGAAGAGGAAGTTACAACAGGTTTGATGTAGGTTTTATCCCTTCATTTGTTGGATAATAAAAAGGAAGGACCTGGCAATTTCTCTAGTGGATGTAGCCCGCACTAGGTGAACCACGTATATCTGTGTCTCTATTGTATTGTGTATCTTATGTGTTTTATTTCTACATTTGTTTTATTTTATTGCTCCATGATCCCATTTTTCTAACAAACCCAACCTTTCTTCTCACTCTATAGCCATGGATTTTTCATTAACCCTAGTATATCTCCATCTCCTACCACCACCAAATTGTTTGGATCAATGTTATATAGGATCACATAGGATCTCAAACCAATGGTGTCATGATGTAGATTGTAGTATGCAGATGGGTTTCATTCATGTGAGAGCATTCAAATCCATTGCAAGATGTAAGAAGAGACACTCTAATTCATATTAGACATTATATATCCCCCACGTGAGACACATATGCCTTGCAAAGAAACAAGTCAAATTTGAGATGGACAAATATGGTCAAAAGGGTGTTAAGATTTTTTAATGACATGTGGTTAAAGGGTGGTGAGATTTATGGTGAACATGTTGTAAGGGAATTTTTTCTCATGGACCTCGAATCCTTTTCCCCTCTTGTGAACTCATAGTCTCCTTGTGCTCTTTTGCAACAAACTTTCTACTCATGCCTTTGTCTTGGTCTTTGTACCAAGAATGTTTACAAGGCATAATTGTATTATTTACATCAGGTGGTTGTTACAACTCAATGCATATGGCTTGATGCCCATCCATATAACCATGTTGTTATTGACTAAATTACCTACTTGATGGGAAACCTACAAAGTTCTAGTTTTTAAAGGTACATTTTATAGAGATTTTTAATCATGTTTTGAAAATGGTGATACTAATTCACCACTTTTCTAAGGATATTTTAAAAAAATAGTATTGATGTAGTAATACTTTTGTAATGGTTTTTTCTAATGTTCCTTGGCATTAAAACAAATGGTGATACTAGTAACATCATTTTTTTTCCATGGTCTAAGTGTAAAAAAAATTAGTGTTGATGTAGTAACACCATTATATTTTTGTTTTGATTTGTTTTTTTTGATAACTCTAATTCTAATGGTGATATTGAGGATTTTTAATTTTCTATAAGAAAGAGATGAGAAATCACACAAATAGAGTCTTAATTTCCTTAATTATGTTAAATTAAATGGAAAGCTTGCCTTAATGTTATAAAGTTAGAAGATAATTTTTTCCCAATTTTAATGATTTTTTGTGAAATCTTACAATTATTTTTGAAATTTTTTTTTTTTTGAGAAATTTAATGCATACATAGGGGGTATCTATCCCCCAAAGGTGGTTTCAAAAATACCCCCTATCTTCAAGAACAAAATTGATCAAAATTACCTAAAATTTGGTCAAATTTCACCAAATGTTTTAAAATTTCAAGCATGGAGTGAGGCAAACTCCCTCCCTTTATGTTGAAACATTAAAAAAAATGGAGAAATGTAGTTTTTTTTGTGAACTTTAATGCATGGAGGGAGGTGGATGATGATGATAGTATCCCACAATCGTCAAGGGTGATTCTCGTCATCTCACTCCAATATAATTGTTGTTGATTACCCTTTAAGAATTTCACACATTGGGGAAATTATCACCCCCCAATGTTTGAAATTTTGAAGAATTTTATGAAATTTGGTATTTTTTTAGCCATTTCATGCAGGGAGGGAAGGTGGGTGCGAATGAGAATCACCCTTGGGCATGGGGTGATTCATTTCTCCCCTTCTCTTAATGCATTTAATGAAGTATGGGGGGACAGATTCCTAATAAAAGCAAAAGTATAAGATCTAGGAAATGATTGATAAGTAAGAGATTTAAGCAGGTAAACCTACTGGTCAGAAAGAATCCTTTGATTTATAGGATTGAGGCGGGATTCTTAGTAAACCGGCAGGCCATCTTTAAGACATATGTTGCTTCCAACCTTTGTGAAAGCCCAATAAAGAGGATACGTATGGGTGAAGGAATGAGACCAAGCAAGCACCCGAACCGGCGTTGGGATCTCCTCTCTTCCCGCACGCAGGAGGGAGACTTCACTACCCTGGATGCGTAAACAATGAAATCACCCTCTGTGCCCCTTGGACAATCGATGCTCTCTTTGTTTTCATTTGAATGACGGGTGTGCAGAAATAAGGGAGGGTTCGGTGGTGTTGGTTGTGGACATGCAACGGTTGGGAAGGGGTGGAAATGTCTCAAGATATGGATTTTCCATATGATGTGAGACTATTCCTAATTTTGGAGTCGATTGTAAATGCTTTGTGTTCCACAAGGTATACAAAAAACACCCTACAGGCAGGGCAGGAGAATATGAAAAGCACCATCAGGGGAAGCACCGATGAATTCATCTTGTAGCTATCGACTAAGTGATTTGTTCACATGGTGGTATTAGTTAGTTTTTGTTTGTTCCATTCCATGAATGAACCAATACCTAAGGTGAAGCTGATCTATACCATGAAAATGGGTGACACCTTTCCCACCCTCTCCCTCCACCGTTGAAATTTGTTTTTTTTAAAGGGGAGAAATTTGGCCAAAATTTGGGCAATTTTACCTATGGAGGGAGGGAGGTAATGTTGGGAATTGCCCATGTGTGTCTAGGGGATGATATGTGTCAACCCCCCCTCTCTCCATGCATGAAAGTTCTTAAAGTTTATAAATTGTTTCTATTAAACTAAAGGAAATTATCTTCTCAATATTTCAAAAATTTGTTAAATTTATATAAATATATTTTAATTTATAATATTAAAGTAAAATTTCCATTATATTTTGTAGAATTAAGGAAATTAAAGTAAGATTTGAGCTATTACTCCTTAAAATAAAACAAAATAAAAATTCTAAATAAAACCATTATAAAAATCATACAAATATAATTGAAAAATAAAATAAAAAACAAAAATAATCAATGAAAATAATAGAACTACTATACCATTTTTAAAAAGAAAAAAGTAAAACAAAAAATTAATAAAAAAAAAAAACGAAAATGACATATTACATCAATATTTAAAAGAAAAAGTAGTTCTTAAAAAAAAAAATAATAAGATAACAATGTCATTATTTTTTTTAAATGATAAAAATAACATCTTTTAAAAAGATTTGCATAAAAATAATATAGTAATACTATATTGATATAGTTTTTTTTAATAACCCAAAAAAGTGGTGATATTGGGAATACTATTCATCCTACCCTCAAACCCATAAACCAGAGTCGAAATATTGATACAACCCAATAAACATAGAATTGAAATCCGGATGACAAGAATATCATTTGAAAATATTGATACAACCCAATAAACATTGAATTGTTTATTGAATTGAAATCTAGATGACAAGAATATCATTTCTCCTGTCAACGACCCACAATAAACCCAATTAATGAATACCAAATAATATTTCCATATACACATAATCTCACAATATATCTCAAAAGTCAAAATTCAAATATTCCCATGAGAATGGAAAAGCATAAAACCTTACCTAAGAAATAAAAATTAAATTAGATACTAATGTGTCTTATCAAAGGTGGCCTATCTTTCATACATGACTTTATCCCCTAAGTGGACTTTCTCCCCTGCTCGGTGGAGGATTACTTGTGGTTTAATCATTTTTTAATTCTTAATATTGCTTTTGACATTTGTGATATTGAGTTTGATGCGTTGCTCTTACTAGTGCCAACGTGTAGAAAATACATTGGGTAGAGTGACTTTTACCTAACACTTTCAAGACCGTCTCTTATATTGTACAAGAGAGATGATTGAATATTTTCAAACCATGGGAAACTGTGTCCTCGCGATAGAAATTTGATCTAGTCATATCCTAGACCTAGTGTTTAAAAAAAATTAAAAAAATTGTTCGTTACAATCACCTTACTCTCATGAATGTACTTAACCCTAGGTAGGGCAAGCTTGACATAACAATTAAAATTGAAGAGTTGTGGAAAGAAATTAGACGTGGTCATATCATAGACATAATGTTGGTTAGGTTTTTTTTAAATCTTCATTATAATCACCTTACTTTCTTAAGTGTACCTAACCCTTGGAAGGACAAACCAAAAGGGTTAAGGGTTACCCTTCTAATCGTACCCAGCGCTTTGAAGGGCAAATCACTATAAGTGACGTAGACTTATATTAAGGGGGCATTTTCATTGGAAGATAAAAGTATTTGGATTTGGATTTATAGTATTTTATGTAGAGAATTTATAGGGGTTATTTATCCCTTTAATTACCATGTAGCTAATTTACATAGTGATTATATCGTTTCAGGCTTACAATTTATAATAAAGTGTTACTTGCACCTGCGATCACCATGTAGTTGATCTGTGTTGTAGAAAATTTACAATAAGATCACCATGTAGTTGATCTGTGTTGTAAACAATTTACAATAAGAGGTTATTTGCATCTAGAATCACAACATTCAATATTCATTGTAGAAAACTTATATTGGAGAGGTACTTGCACTTGTAATCACAAAGCTCTATGTAGTAGTTATGATCCAGGAGGATATTGGTGGCCACTCACCTATTCCACTAGTTTGAAATATAATTTTTCATCTTGGAAATTTGTTTACAGTTTTTCAGGTCCCAAACTTCCGGGGTCATTTTGAGGCCCTAAACAACGTTTGTTTTACATTTGGGGGCCCATGCATCAGCCACGGGCTCTAGCTTGGGCCCAGTTAGAATGTGTTCTTCTCAGCTAAACCTTTCCAACGAGTTATCATGCGCCCCAAATGGAGATCGTATGCAAACGTTACACCCTCGGGAAGTTGATGTATCAACTACCCCCATTGGGGCCCGCAAACCTTTTGGTGTTTCATCTTCCGGGGTTAGGGTTTTGGATTTTCTTTATGTTCAAAAAGCCTTTGGAGCCTCATTGTAAACATCATCTTCTTGCGAATGAGTGTAGATGTCACATCTCTTCTCAGAGATAACATGCCACCATTCTAGCGAGTTCATTCACTAAGTATCTTTACATTTTTTGTACATTTCTCTCATTAATAGAAATTGTGTATTATTGTATCTATGTTTCTTACAATATTTATGTGCATTTCATTACTATATCTCCAACTTCATTTCATTCTCAAAATAATCCATATCAGTGGTATCAGAGCAGGATGCTCCTTGTTGTTTCTTAGTGCATGTCCCCGACGAGGTTAGGGTATAGAGAGTTGGGTCTTGAGCTAGTTTCTCTTGAGGAAAACCACTCTCACTATCCCAACCGGCCTCCCATGGTGGAAGAAAAGAGAGACGAGGGAGCATGAGATTCTATTAATCTATTGCTCGAGGAATCCCTCACGCGACAGAGGGACAAAATGATGGAGAATTTTTCCCAAATCCTTCGACGGTTGTCGATAAAAGCAGACACATCTTCATCAAGAAACCACTTTGAAAGTGCCACCCCTTTCAAGGTACTATTTAATTTTGATATTCCTGTGTTTTAGGGTTAGATAAAATATCACCTTTGTGCTCCTTAAGACTGTCCCCCATGTCAAATATTGGTGGGAAACTTACTGTGAGCGAAATTCCATAGAGGATTCAGGAATTTTTGAGGTCGAACCCACTTGGGAATATTTTATGGATGTCGTCAAGGAACAATATTACCCTATTGGAAACTATGATGACCAATACATGAGATGGACCACACTATATCAAGAGTGGGACCAAACAGTGTTGGAGTTCACAAATACCTTCCATACCTTGGCACTAAGCTAGGTATCAAATACTCTAAGTGGCATCTGGTTCTAAAATACCGCAGGTACATCCAAACCAAAATGGAGTTTTTGGACATCTCATCACTAGGAACCACTTATTTATATGTTGTCAAAATTGAGTAGAAATTTAAGCAGGAGTTCGGGTATACAAATCCGCAACAACCAAAGTATGGTAAAGATAGTACTAACTCACAAAACAACCAACCTCAAGATAACCAATCCAAGACGCAGGAAAAGAAGGGTAACGGGAAGACAACGAAGGACACTGGGAAGTGGTGTGACTTCCACAAAATCCCTTGGCACAACACCAATGAATGTCGCTCGAAACAGTCATCGGTGGCCGAGCTGAAAGAAACAAAGTTGAGCCCCGACTCAGACCCTAATTCAGAAAACAATAAAAGGAGATAGATCATTGATGCAAAACCCATTTCTACCATCGCGACCGCAACAATCCAACCAGAAGAACCATAGGATCCTAAGGAGGGGAGTGCCTCTTCCATTCACGGATGTGGGTGAAGGGGACCCCATTGCATTTCATTGTTGATAGTGAAAGTCAAAAGAACTTCATCTCAGTAGAGGTTGTCAAGCAGTTGGATTTTTCAAAAACACCACACCCGCAACCATACAACATTGGGTGGCTTTGTCATGTTCGATATCTTCGTGTTAGCGAACAATGTCATATGTCCTATGGCATCAAGTCCTTCAAGGATGAGGTATTGTGTAATGTTTTCCCATTAGAATTCTATGATATTATGTTATGCCAACCATATATGTGGAAGCTTCCTTTTGTTTATGAGTCTCGACCCCATAGTGTCATTGTTACTCTTGTGGGTCAGCTCTACAGGGTACCATAGGTAGTTTTGATTATTGTCCCACTAAAACAGTGTCACAAAGTAGTCTCTCATACGACAAAGTTTAGCTTCTTCAAGATCTGGTCAGAAGGAAAACAAAAGGACACTACAACCACTGTAGCCTCGCCCCAAGACCTTTCTATCCAATAGAAGCAGATCAATAATATTGTAGAAGAGCACAAATATATTCTTACTTCACCTACGAGGGTGCCTCCACACTACACAATGAAACAACATTATAACAAAGCCCTTCATATCCTTCATGCTACATCTTCACCAACAGAGTCCTCCCACACTCAAGAAGATCATGCAACTAGATTGGTTGAATGGATCCAACCCCTCCAGCAACAGGTTCATGACAACCTTCAACAAGCTAAGCATGATAGCTTCTTCAGCAAGGCAAGTAGCTCACTGAGGTTCAAATTTAGCAAAAGCTTCCCCGGGAACTTGACACAATGAAGACCATTGCTTCCTAAGGGGGGACAAATGATCCAGGTGGATATTGGTGGCCACCCACCTATTCCACTGACTCAAAATACAACTTTCGACCTTGGCAATTTTTCTACAATTTTTCGGGTCCCAAACTTTCGAGGCCGTTTTGAGGCCCTACATGACGTTTTTTTTTTTTTTTTAATGTTTGGGGGCCCTGTCGAAAATCAAAGTCTCTAGCCTGGGCCCAATCAAAATTTATTCTTCTCAACTAAACCTTTCCAATGAGTTATGATGCACCCCAAACGAAGATTGTATGCAAAAGTTACACCCTTGGGAAGTTGAGGTATCAACTACCCCGATTGGGGCCCGCAAACCTTTTGGTGTTTCATCTTTCGGGGTTAGGGTGTTGGATTTTATTTATGTTAAAAAGGCCTTTGGAGCCTCATTGTAAACATTATCTTCTTGCGAATGAGTGTAGTCGTCACATCTCTTCTCAGAGATAAGTTGCCACCATTATAGCGAGTTCATTAACTCTATATATTTACGGTTTATGTACATTTCTCTCATTAATAAAAATTGTGTATTATTGTATCTTCGTTTCTTGCAATATTTATGTATATTTCATTTTTATATCTTCACCTTCATTTCGTTCTCAAAATAATCTAGATCAAGCTAACCTACCAGAAATGCATATTTACATCTAGAATTACAATGTTCCATGCAAATGACCTATGCTCAATATGTACTTACACTTGGAATCACAATGTTCCATTTAATTGGCCTACAAAAAGGAGAATGTGTGCACCTGGAATCTAATATTCCATATAACTTACCTATGACATGTCACATGGAGGTACTTGCACCTAGAATCACAATGTTTCATGTAGCTAGAATATAATATAGGGTAATTGCACCTACAATTATGTTGTTCCATGTAATTGACGTACAACAAGAAGGTACGTACACTTAGTATCACAATGTTCCACATAGTTGGTTTATGATAAAGGGATACTTACACTAAGTATCACAATGTTCCACATAGTTGGTTTATGATAAAGGGATACTAGCACCTAAAATCACAATGTTTCATGTAACCAACCTACAACGTGAGGCTTCACCTAAAATTACAACATTTTGATAAATAACATAAAGATACTTACACTTTAAATCGTAATATTTCATGTCCTTAATTTAAACTAAACATGCTTACACCTAAAACCATAATATTTCATATAACAAAATATTAATCATAAAAATTAATCTTAATAGAATAATTAAAAAAATCATTTTAATCGTGATAAACTTCCACTCATTTACAACTAAAAACCCAAACCACTTAATTCATATTAAAGTTATCTTAACCAATTACAACTAAAAATAAATATTAATGACCTAAAATCCCAACCCTATAATTTTTTACGAAGATTATCAACATGTTATCTTAACCAATTACAACTAAAAGGAAATATTAATGACCTAAAATCCCAACCCTATAAATTTTTATGAAAATTCTCAACATTTAGAAAGAGGAGAAGATTGAGACAATTATAGTTTATGAATCAAATCCTTTATGTAGGATGTACCCAAAACAATCAACACTATTAAAATTTCCATAACAATATTAAAATTTCCATTAATTTCCAAATAATAAGATGAATGGTTGAAATTAGAAAAAGGTACAATGTAGTAATATGATCTTCATGAAAATTAAAAATATATTATTTTAATAAAAACATTATAAATAAATAATATAATAATAAGATTTTTTTTAAAACTAAAAATATATTATTTTAATAAAAATATTATAAATAAAAAATAATATTTTAATAAAAACATTATAAATAAATAATAAGATTTTTTTTTTTAAATTAAAAATATATTATTTTAATAAAAATATTATAAATAAAATATATTATTTTAATAAAAACATTATAAATAAATAATATAATAATAAGATTTTTATGAAAATTAAAAATATATTATTTTAATAAAAATATTATAAATATATTAATTTTTTTAGGTTAAAATTATTAAAAAAATTATTTTTTTAAATATAATTTAAAAAATAAATTTAATGAAAAAAATCATTTCATAATCAAAATTTCATATATACATAATTGGGGGACTTATATTATATTTCATATATACATAATTGGGGGACTTATATTATAAAAATTATAACTCAAAGCAATTTTTTAAAATATAATTTCAAAAATAAATTTAATGAAAAAAATCATTTCATAATCAAAATTTCATATATACATAATTGGGGGACTTATACTATAAAAATTATAACTCAATGCTTAACAAGAGAGTACATAAACTATTAAACTATTATTTTGAGTTTTAAAATGTGAATGGTAGTTTTCAAAGCCATAAAACAAAACTTGCAAAAGTTTACATTTATTATATCTTAGTGATTTTTGCATAAAGGTATATAATTATATAAATTTAAAAAGATTCATAATATTCTAATTGTTTTATTGAATATAATAATAATTATCGAAAAATATGACAACTATTGCCTTTTTCCTACCCATGGTTGTTTTATTGAATATAATAATAATTATCAAAAAATATGACAACTATTGCCTTTTTCCTACCCATGGTTGGTATAAAGGGAGTTATGATTATCAATGTCCATATCCTTCATCATCTAATGCATCATGTGATTTTTGCATAAAGGTATAGAATTTTAAAAAGACTCATAATATTCTAATTGTTTTACCGAACATAATAATTATCAAAAACCATGACAACTATTGCCTTCTTCCTACCCATGGTTGGTAGGAAGGGAGTTATGATTCTCAATGTCCATATCCTCCATCATCTAATGCACCATGTCTTTATCCTTCTCCATCATCTAATGCACCATGTCTCCATCCTTTGGATATGCTTGAATAGATTTTGTCGACATTCTATGGTTAGAAGTCGTTGAGTGTGCATGTTTACTAAAATTGATAACCGTGTTCCTCAACATGTTACACTTAGCCTCCAATTCATCATTTTTTTGCATTTGATGTGTAACAAGGGTGTTCATAATTATAATGGTGAGATACATTAGTGTTCATTTTTGTGTACCTTGGAGGTCACTAAAAAAATGGAAGATCTGTTACAATGTATCGACTCCTCATGTCTTCTCAAAACCCTTCTATATTCTTGTGTTTCCTTGTAATCCATTTGAACAACAAACCTAAGAAAACAATAATTCCAATTCTTGTGTAATGCATCCCAAGGCTCAGACTAGTGCACAAGGGAAAGGTCCCAAAGAAATCCTTGGTTCCATAACTTAATGGGAGAACCCTTTTTCCACATATAAATGCCAAATAACCAAAGCTTTCCAAAGTCAAGGAACATGAACACTGAGAGGCCAAGGCTCAAAACAAACCAAAGAGAAATCACCAATAAAGAGATGCCAAAGCACATGAGAAAAGAAAAATATTTGGTGGACTTGTGCCAAGAAGATGTGGATGTGTTTTCCTAAACACCCATTAACTAGGTGATTGGGTGCATATTTGAACCTATGCCTCTTTCAAATAACCCTCACTTGTTGATCATGAAGACCCAACAAGTTTTAAAACAACTTCAATATTGCAGTTCTTCGTCATGAAAAGGTAACATAGATGGTTTATATTTTGAAAAAAAAAAAAAAAAGTTAATAAAAAAAGGGAAAATTTCTTGTGTCCATCTTCTCACTGAATAGCCCTATGTGTCAACTTCATCCGACATTTTACAGAATCTAAAATAGAGGTCACATGCCCAAGATATGTCATTTTCCTCACTCATCTCTATTTCCTCAATCATCTCTATACTATTGCCCCATACTCAGCCATTTTCTTTACTCTTTTCCTTATTCTCCACACTTCCTACTTAGTCATTTTCCTTCGTCCCCTTCCTCCATATTTAGCCATTTTTCACTACTCTCCATATTCCTTTACATTACTCTCCATACTCCTATACTTAGTCATTTTCATGAATTCTCATTTACATTACTCTCCATACTCCTATACTTAGTCATTTTCATGAATGCCCATTTACATTACTCTCCATACTCCTATACTTAGTCATTTTCATGAATGTGGAACGGGAGCCCTTACCTCAGCTTCATCTTCTACTCCTAACCCCACAGCCCCCTCATCTTTACCTTCAACTCCTAACCATGGAACTCACATTTCCACAATATTCAATTTGCACTTCCCACTTACTCAGTTTTGCGCTTAGTTTTTACTAAGTCTTATACTTAGTTTATTTTTTACTTTTAAATGTGGATGTAGACCCCTTCCCTCATCTTCACCTTCTACTCCTAACCGCACAACCCCCTCATCTTTACCTTCTACTCCTAACCATGGAACTCGCATTTCCACAATATTCAATTTTCAGTTCCTACCATATTTGGACATGTGGCAATGAGGTGGACCTATCCCATTGTGGCATGTGGCAGTGAGGTGGACCTATCCCATTGTGACATGTGGCAGTGAGGTGGACCTATCCCATTGTGACATGTGGCAGTGAGGTGGAACTACCCCTAGATGAAATTTGGATGATATTTATTGGACACACAAATCATTGAACAAGTGATTTGGCATGATGATTGGGCAATGATGTGGAAACCAAAAGCTATATTATGCACAAGCTATGCAAGGTTCTTAATTTTAGCTCATATCCATAGTTCTCTTTTCACACAAAAATAATATGGGCATGCATTTTTCTTATAAATAAAATATAATAACTATTCCCCAATGCATGTGGGATAAATGGGGTGGACTAATAAATCAAGGAGTCAAAATTCACATGGATAAATCGATGGTTGTTGAGTCGCTATCTTCTGGAGGCCACAACTTTTGATCTCGATGTCCAAATTGATAAAATGGGAGCTCGTTGGAAAGGTAGAGATGATAATAACACTTTGGAATTGGTTTCCATGGCTGGAATCGTGACTATAATTCCCTAAAAATTAAATTACAGTCGATATTATTTTCTAGCTTGGAAGCAAATGTTTTTTGGAAAATTGTTTCTTAAGAAAAAAAATTGAGATTCAAAAGTGGGTCACAATTGATGGCACAAATATTTCAGTTCGTATCTACAAAGGGGAAAATAAAAACCTAACCCTAACTCGAAATAAGCTTCAATAAGATTATAAAAGAAGAATTGAAAGGCATTCAAGGGGTTAGTTGTTGTTCAGAGTCAAGAGTTTTTGCAGCGGTGGAGAGTTCATAAGAAGAAAGTTTTTCCTTTCCAAGTTTTTGTGAATTATCCTGCTTAACTTTCTTCCTCATCTTTCTTTCTTCTTGATTCTTTCCATAATTTTTCCATGTATGTTTGGAAAAAACAAGATCCAAATCTAATCAACTCTTTCTCTAGATTCTTCCATTCATTTCTGATGATATTTCAGGTCCAGAGGAGCAAAATCCCTGCTTGTAAAAGAGAAAATGTATTTAATTCAGTTTATCTAATTGTCATTGAGATCTTGTTGAGGTTGTTTTAACCCTCTTGTTTCAGACATATTAATTTTATTGCATTTGGGATATTATTATTAATTTCTCCCACAAAGAACTATTCAGGGCATTACATTAGTGATTTCTCAGACTTTCAATCTAAAGCACCAGATTTCAAATGTGTGTCTATCAAAATCGTTTTTGAGTTTAAATGGGATTATCATTTTAAGTTCTTTGATGGCATGCTCATTCTACTTTTCTTTCATCTTGAAAAGTCATAGTTGATTCTAGGTTCACATTATTTTTAAAGAAAGAAAAAATATCTATTGAAAGATGACTCAAAACCTTGTAAATACAAATCTCTACAAACATATTTATTTATTCTTCTTGAACGAGATGATGTGCTTGAAAAGTAAATATGTATATAAGAGTTTGTACATTTGTATATAAGAGCTTACATACATCTATATATAGGATTTTTATTGGAATATTTGTTAAGGTTTATTATGGCATGCATCTAGGTTCAAAAGAACAATCTTCCATATATCAAGAAAGAGGAGTACCGCCTCTTTTAACACGCAGAGGGATTTGTCCTCATGATCTTATCTTAAAGACCATAAAATAGTCTTTTAGATCAACAAAGTACTCCAAAAGAACCAAGAGTCATGAGGGCATACCAACACAGACAAAATAACCACACACATAATATGCCCTTCCTCCAAGGTCCAATACCAATAAATAACGACACCTTCTTCACACCCTGTAATGTTCCTTACTTGGCTAGTCTAGGAAACATTGTTAATGTGTGTGTAGAATCAAAGGTTTACAACATATAAATGATCATACAAATAATAAACGTGACAAAGGACTGCAAAGTTTGTATTATGATATCTCCGTGGATTACAAAATGACCGAATGCGGCTGAATAACTGACAATACTCGACTAGATCAACATACAAAGGATCTTAGCCGGAATATAAATAAGCATCTGAGGTTGAATAACAACACTCAGCTAGATCAAAAGACAAAAGGATCTTAGCCGGAATACAAATAAGCAACAAAAAGATAATACCCAGAATATGGGAGCACTGTGGAATCAATGAAGAATGATGGAAGACCTGGATGATCTTCCCGGTGACTAGGGTGTGTCTTTCAACGCCGAAATCAACCAACTGGTGTCTTCCTCCTGGAATGCACTGAACTATCTCTCCTAAGATGCGCCTATTCTCCTCAATGACAAGTCATAATTTGCATAATAATGAATTAGGTCGCTGACCCTTCCTTTGTAGCTTTCCAAAACCCTAAATCATGTTGAAACCCTAATTCACTATGGACTTCCAAAACCCTAAATCATGCTAAAACCCTAATTCACTGTTGACTTCCAAAACCCTAAATCACTGCTGAAACCCTAATTCACTGTTGAATTCTATTTTTAGCTCATAATGACTTAAAAGCACTTTTAACCCTTTTTAGCTTAATGTCACTTTCTAAATATAACACCTGTGACTGGAGTGACCTCTAGTAACCCTGTTTACCCCTCTTTGGCCCTAGCTATAGTCTAACAGGGCAGTTTAAACCATTAAGCCTCCTCTTTGGAGCTCTTATTTGGAAAGGGACATTACAGTCCTCCCTTCCCGAAATTGCTTGTCCTCAAGCAATACCAGTCCAGGGTGTTGCAACACCTGCTCGTTCTCCCAAGTCGCGTCCTCTACTGGAAGTCCTCTCCATATGATCAAACACTCTCTGATGACCCTGTTCCTCAGTTTCCACTCCTGGAACTCCAAAACCTCCTCTGGAACTAACTCCAACTATCCCTCCTCATCCAATGGGGGAAGCTCCTATGATGTGCTAATGAATTGTCCCACTGCCTTATTGAGGCAAGACATGTGGAACATGTTATGAAACTTTCTCCCCTATGGAAGCTCTAGCTCATAATAAACCTCGCTTACTCGGTGCATGATCCTATAAGGACCATAAAATCTAGGCTTGAGCTTCTCGGCCCCACTCTTCTTCAGAGATGACTGTCTGTAAGGTTGGAGTCTCAAGAAAACCAAATCTCCAACCTCAAAGTTGCGCTCTATCCTGTACCTGTACGCACTTATCTTCTGTCGGTTTTGCGTCGTCTGTAGGTTCTCTTTCAACAACTTGAGAATCTCTTGACTCTCTATGATCCAATCCTTGGCCTTGGGAGTTGCTCTCCCCGAAGACCAAGTCTACCAAAGTGGGAGCATCATATTCGTACAATGCTCGAAAGGGTGTCATACCAATGGACACATGGAAGGTGGTGTTGTAGCAATGTTATCCTAAATGTAACCATTTTACCCACATTCTCTGTTGTCCTCCTACATAGTTCCTCAAATACCCTTCAACCCACTTGTTGACAATCTCAGTCTGCCCATCTGTCTGAGGGTGATAGCTGGTGCTAGGTGTCAACTCTGTCCCCACCAACTGAAACAACTCTCTCCAAAATGTCCCTATGAACCGATTGTCCCTATCACTGATGATGTTCTTTGGCAACCTATGAAGTCTGAAGACCTCCTTGAAGAAAAGCTCGGCTACCTGAACTGCGTTGTACTATGTTGGTATGGTGTAGAAGTGAGAAAACTTGGTCAATCTTTCGACTACTACATAGATACAGTCCTTACCCTTGACCTTGGGTAGACCTGTGATGAAGTCCATAGATATACTCTCCCATTTCTGCTATGGAATGGGGAGTGGTTGAAGTAGCCCTGTTGGAAGAGCATGCTCTGACATGTTCTGCTGGCAAGTCACACACTCATTGATGTGTCTCATAATGTCTTGTTTGAGGCCCTTCCATGAGAACCTCCCTCTGATTTGTCTGTAGGTTTTGAAGAACCCTTGATGGCCTGCTAGAGGTGAATCATGATCTGCGGTGAGGATCTTCTTCTTAAGCCTTGAATCTGGCACCAAGTAGACTCTATTCTTGTAAAATATGACATCATCAATGACCCTATACCGATCATCCTGTATCTTCCCATCCATCACCTCACAAGAGAACTTGTTCTTGGAATATTCCACTAACAAGTGGGATTTCCAATCTACTGAAATCTCCATCATAGAACATGCCACAGGTCTCCTCGATAGTGAATTGGCCACAATGTTCTTCTTCCCCTTGAAATACTCTATGTCAAATTCGAATGCCAGTACCTTCGTCACCCATTTTTGTTGGCACTCATTGAGGTCCTTCTGCTCAAGGAAATACTTCAAACTGTTGTGATCGGTCTTGACCACGAATTTGTTGCCCACCAAATATTGTCTGAACTTGGTCAAGGCATGCATGATTGCCAACATTTCCTTATCATAAATGGAGTACAACCTCTCAGGTTGACTAAGATTCCATCTCTCGAAATCAATGGGGTGTCCTCCCTGCATCAAAACTGCATCGATCCCTTCGTCGGATGCATCACACTCTAGTACAAATGGCAAGGTGAAGTCTGGTAGTGCCAACACTGGACAAGTGCGCATGACTTCCTTCATGTGATCAAAGGCTTCCTGTGATTTCTCGGTCCATATGAAGGCCCCATGCTTGCTAAGATCTGTCAGTGGTGCTCAAAGATGGAAAAAACCCTGGATGAACCACCTATAATAGCTGCACAGCCCGAAGAAGATCCTCAATTCTGTCACGTTCTTGGGTGTCGACCAATCTAGAATGGCCCCGATCTTCTCTTGGTGCAACTATACCCCCTTTGCACTGATGATGTGGCCTAATTAAAGCAGCTCTGTCATACCTAACTTGCACTTGGACTCTTTGGCATATAATGACTGTGCCTCCATGATGCTCAATACCTCATCCAGGTGCCTCATATGCTCTTGCCATGATCAACTATAGATCAAGATGTCACCAAAGAAAACCAAGACTGGTTTCCTTAACTGATCCCTGAATATATGGTTCATGCAAGACTGGAATGTAGTGGGTGCATTAGTTAGCCCAAATGGCATAACCAGGAACTTGAAGTGTCCAAAATGACATTGAAATGTTGTCTTCTCTATGTTCTGCTCTCGGATGTTGATCTGATGATATCCAGAGCGTAGATCAATTTTTGAGAAGAAAACTACCCCATGTAGTTCATCCATCAACTCATCAATGTGTGGGATAGGGTACCAGTTCTTGATGGTTTTCTTGTTCAAGGCTTGGTAATCAATGCACATCCTCATGGTGGCATCCTTCTTCAGAACTAAGACAACTGAAGAAGCAAATGGGTTGTTGCTCGGTCTGATGTGTCCCATCGCCAGCAATTCCTTGATTACCTTCTCTATCTCATCCTTGAACCTCCTAGGATGATGATAGGGGGGGTGATCATAAGTTTGGCCCCCTCCTCCAACTCAATGGTGTGCTCAAACCCCCTATCAGGTGGTCTCCCTGGTGGAATTGCCTCAAAGACCTGTTGATGTCGTCCCAATAAATTCTTGGTATTTGTATGGTATTGTTGCCGACCTTCTAAATCTTTTTGAGTAGTGATCAAGCATTCTGCGGCATATGCTACCACCCCATGTCTAAATATTCTCTCCATCCTCTTGGCTGAAACTGTCCTGGGTGCTCTTGTCAACATACCTCTTAGAACAACTTTCTTCCCATCCTGATCTCTAAATCCCATTTCCAAGGTTTGGTAGTTGGTAGTGATTTTTCACAAGGTAATCATCCACTAAACTCCTAACACCACATATGTGTCTGATAGGTCAACCACATAAAATCTATCTCTCACTGTGTAGTTGCCTAAATTCATCTCTAAGTTTGGAACTCTATCTAGACACTCCACTGTGTGGCCATCTACTACCGCAACATCAAACCCCTCAAGCTCCTCTGTCTAAAGTGACTGTCTCAATACTAGTGAAGCGTCGATGAAGTTGTGGGTGGCCCCACCATCTATCAGAGTGATTTCCCATTGCCCCTGAATAATCCCTCTGATATGGAGGGTATCATACCTGGGAACACTAGAAAGGGTCGCTATGACACCTCCCTTTGCTGGTTTCCTCCTGTTATCCTGTTCTAGCGGTTGTGGGACTACTGGAGGATGGACTCCTACCGGTGTCGGTGGTCTATGGGGAGGTTTCTCCTCTATTGGTGTTGAATCCTCCTCTGAACTAGTGGATCCACTGTCCTGCTCCTCCTCCTCACTGTCCACGCTGTCTGTTGCTACCTCAATATAATGAATCTCTCATTTTCCCATGCACCTGTGGCCTGGGACCCAAGGATCTCTGCAGCTGAAGAAAAGATTCTTCCTCATAAGCTCTCTCCTAGTCTCATCATCCAACTTCTCCTTTCCCTTCCATTCTCTCTGGAATGGCTTCATGTCTTGATCCCTCTGGGGCACAAATGGTTTGGAGAAATTTTTATTCTTTGGCACTAAGTCTGCCAGATCTCGAGTGCGAAGGATGGCATCCTGTAAAGTGGGAGGCATGTATGCCTTCACCCATCCTCTCAAAGGCTCTATGAGTCCTTCTATGAATAGCATGATCAGCCTAGGATCTGATATATCTATCACTACCATGGCTACCCATTGAAACTCTATGATGAATGCCTTTGTTGTGCCAGTTTGTTGCAATTGGGCTAGATCCTTGAAGTGTATCTCATGATCCTTCCTGTCAAACCTGTCCATGAGCCTATCTGTAAACTCCCTATAGGAGGTGATGCGGATGGGACCCAATGTCACCAGTCCATGATACCACCACTCATGTGCCTCACCCTCCAAGTGTAAGGTCGCGAAACTAATGGCCTTTGTCTCGGTCATCTGGTTGAGCTTGTAATACATGTCTAGCTTCTTGCAGTGTATTTGGACGATCTGTCGAGAGAAGGGATGGTGAGTTTCCCAACTTTTCGGATGAAATTGAGTTTATGCCCCTGTTGCTGTTGTGGTCCTCCCCTTTGTGGCTCTCTGGGGCGGTTCCTGAGTCTGAGTCCACAGTACTCGACTAAGGTCATGTCCTAATGGAAGTCATGACCCAATGTTGCGTACTCCCTCCTATACTCTGCAATGTCGTTGGCATGACTGGGTGGCCTCTGTGCTATTGGTGGCGGTGCTGCTACCAAGGGTGCCCTCTGGAAACTGGGAAACAAAGGTATGGGAATCCTACTAACAGAGGTGTATGTGTGAGCGGGTGACTGGGGTCTTCTGCCTGCTCCCGAGTTCCCTTTTGCTGCATGCAGGACTTGTGTATCTGGGGTGCCCACTCTAGCCAATCTATCAACCACCTGTGCCAAGGACTGAGACATGGTTCGTTGACTAGCTAACATACCGTTGATAACCTGCATGAAAGTTGCCTTTGGATCTACAGGGGCCTTGCCACTGCCCTATGGTCACTCATATCTGTCTCCTAGTATCCTCTTTGCCTCGCACTCAACGTCACGCTCTACCCTTCTCTCTACTTCCTTGTGTGCCTCTTCCTCTTCCTCTGAGCTAGGAGGAAAAGGGGGAAAATCAGGCCTATGCCTTCTTTCCTGATGCGTGTTGTAAGTGACATATTCGTCACCTACGTGTTCACGGCCCTCTGGGTCTTCTGTTGCACTCATTGTCTTTAGTCACAGGCTGGCATGACTAAAGCTCTGATATCACTGTAATGTTCCTGACTTGGCTAGTCTAGGAAACACTGCTAATGTGTGTGTAGGATCAAAGGTTTACAGAATATAAATGATCATACAAATAATAAACGAAACAAAGGAATACAAAGTTTGTATTATGATATCTCTATGGATTACAAAATGGTCGAATGCAGCTGAATAACTAACAATACTCGATTAGATCAACATACAAAGGATCTTAGCTGGAATATAAATAAGCAACTAAGGTTGAATAACAACACTCGGCTAGATCAAAAGACAAAAGGATCTTAGCCGGAATACAAATAAGCAACAAAAAGATAATACCTGGAATATGGGAGCATTGTGGAATCAATGAAGAATGATGGAAGACCTGGATGATCTTCCCGGTGACTAGGGTGTGTCTTTCAAC
>JZKD02S1820845.1:580131-595227 GCA_000966675.3 Picea glauca | reverse complement strand
GGAGTGACCTCTAGTAACCCTGTTTACCCCTCTTTGGCCCTGGCTATAGTCTAACAGGGCAGTTTAGACCATTAAGCCTCCTCTCTGGAGCTCCTATTTGGAAAGGGATATTACACACCCTAAAACAAATTCTAACATTCTGAAATGCCAAATAACTAAACAAAGTCATAAAGGTCTTACGAGGATTGGCCAAATGATTTTCCTCTATTCAATGGATCAAACATCTTCCTCACTACGAACCATTATCCACCTTGCCAAATCAATCCTTCAATGATAGGTTTAAGAGACAAAGAAACCTTAAATTCATGCATGGGAATTAGGGGAGTGCATGTCCTTTTGAATTGATCCTCCTTACTTGAAATCCAATGGTAGTGTTTGATGAATAAGTGGTTATTAATTACAATGTTAAGTTTCATCATCTTTGTGACCTTAGGTTGTTAAGGAGTTGGGTGGAAACACCACCCCACTTTTTTCGGGATGAGTCATGTATTGTAAACAACCACTTTGTTGGCCAATGAATCATCCTAATGGTTGTGTTCTTGAAAAAACTGGTAAAATGAAACCTTATGTAGCCTACCAATCTCCTTTTGCACTCGAGCTACGATCGAAACAAGTTTTCTATTAAAGGGGATTCATTTTGAAACCATTAGATTGATTATGATGCTTGAGTCTTCAATGAAAATCAAAGAGTTTGGCATGGCTTCTTTTACTAGGAGAATACCCTTGCAAAGAGCATAGATCTTTGCTTGATTGTTTATAGCCTTTGCAAAGCCCCAAACATATGATTTTTAAAAAAATTCCTCATAATCTAATATAATCCAAGCACCTACTACCCCTATAATGAAACGTTTTTTTTTTGGTAATCTTGAACCTTGTGGTTTGCGAGGGACTGCCTATGGTTGAGATGCCACGACCCAGGGGAATCTAAGCCATCAAAGTCTCCCTGGGATTGCACCCAGCCTGGACCGCACCAACCCTTAACATGGATGGATTTTGAGGTGTCCCAAGGGGTTTCGAACCAGTGACTTTCACTTACGGAGTGCCTTAACAATGCACTCCCTCATCGACTGCTCTAGACCTCGGAGACCCCCTATAATGAAACATTATTTTAAAGAAATTTTTAAAATTAAAACATAAAATTAGAATAAATTATTATTAAAGTGTCTTTACTATATTTTAATTTGATGTAAAATTTTCAACATAAATAATCCTTCAAATTAATCACCAAAATAAAAATGTTAATAGAATTTTTTTTTATGTTTTTAAAAATTAATAAAATAATTAAAATTGTTTAAAAAAATCAATAAACATTACCTAATAACATTGTAAATTAGATATCCCCGGATGGGGTGCCACGTAGATAGCATGCAACCCAATCCATTTATGAGGTCTGTCGCCACCCTCGTCTTCAATTCTCGGATGGAGGACAACATTCATCGCGCTCCTGAGCAGGTTGGACAGTTCCCTTGTGCAAGTTTAATGGAGCTCTCAGTGCGCCATGGTGGATGGATGATGATGGGTACGGGAGGCATGTGCAAGGTCACCTCAACTCCCCTTATGCTCCTCCATTTCATCCGGGTTTATTATGGCTCGTTCCACTCAAATCAATTTTCGCATTTGTGCTTCGCTCCATTCAATCTCCCAGCTCTGTACGCTCTTCCTCTAAGTTTAGTATGGTTTTCCTTAATCACCATGCCCCGAGAGCGTGCAAATATTAAGAGGGGTCCTTCTTGGTATAGCTATGTGATCCATATGGATATTGGTGGCCACCCACCTATTCCAATTGGCTCCTCGTGTACGTTTTGTATTCAACACATCTTTCTGTACTGCTTTATAATTGTAAGTTCTACACTTTTGGGGTTGTCTGAAGCCTCACAGATTCTCCAGGTGGATATAGGTGGCCTCTCACCTAATCCAACTGGCTTATTTTGTATGTTTTCATGTCATCACATCTTGTTGTACTTACAAGGGTATTTTGGGGCCCTAAACATTGTTTTTTTTACTCACCACAGTCAGATTGTAGATGGAGTCAGAGTCCGACGAAAAAATGTGTATTTCTATGAAAGACCTTTCCAACGGGCTATCATGTGCCTAAAACAGAGGTTGTATGAAAAAGTTATGACCCAAGGAAGTTGAGGTACCAAATTACACCAACTTACCCATAGGGCCCACATGACTTTTTGCGTTTCACCTTCTAGGGTTAGGTTTTTGGATGTCTAGGGTTTTGGCATTCATGAGTAATATGAAAAGGGCCTCTGGAGCCTCATTGTAATCCATTCTTCTCATACGGATGCGCGTAACAACCACATCTCTTCTAAGAGATAGTTACCACCATTCAAGCAAGTTTCAGTTCTGCGGTTTTACAGTTTCATCCTATTTCATTATTTAATAGAATATATCGTTCACTGGATATTTGTGTTATTCTTCCTATCTCTGTGTTTATGATATTCAGTCTGTTAATCAGTTTGTTTCGCTCCTAAATTCAGATCAATGGTATCAGAGTGATCTGCTCTTCATTTATTTTTCTTCGTGCATGTCCCCGACAAGGTCTGGGTACAAGAAGTTGGGACTTAAACCAATCGAGCCATTACAAGATCAGTCATGCTGATCCCGATAACAACCCATGGGAGACGAAAATAAATATGATGGAGGAGGAGATCCTATTAAAATGTTGCTCGAGGAAGCCCTCACGTAACAAAGGAAGGAAATGATGGACAACTTCACGTAGATCCTTCGACGGTTTCCCACGGGAGAAGCATCTTCATCAAACGGCCATGCAACCCCCTTCAAGGTATAGGTAAATTTTGATATTCCATTATTTGAAGGACTTATAAATGCGGATGTTGTAGATAAATGGTTGAATATGCTCGAAGGATATTTTTCGGTCCACAATTTTTCCGATAGGGAAAAGACCACTTTTTCACTCCTCAAGATCATTCCCCATGTTAAATACTGGTGGGATACTTACTCTGAGCAAAGGGCCATGGAGGAATCTGCAATTTTTTTGGTGGCCCCTACATGGGATTCCTTCTGGGACACCATTAAAGAACAATACTACCCTATTGGAAGCTACGAGGACCAGTACACCAGATGGACCACCCTATGTCAAGAAAGGGACCAGACAGTATCAAACTTCACCAATATTTTCCATACCCTTCGCACCAAATTGGTTATCAAATATTCTGAGCATCATCTAGTGCTCAAATACCATGATTGTTTGCACAGATATATTCAAACAAAATGGAGTTTATGGACATCACCTCATTGGGAACGACTTTTAGATACCCTGTCAAGATCGAGCAAAAATTTAAGGAGAAACGACGAGAGTTTGGATCTGCAAACCCCTCACAGCCGAAGTAGGGAAAAGGCAACCCCAACCCATACAAAAAGGGACCAAGTTGAGATGGCCTCCCTCAGGACAATCCGTCCAAACCGCAACACAAGAAGGGCAACAAGAAGACGAAGAAGGACATGGGAAAATGGTTTGAGTACCATAAAAGTCCTAGGCACAACATCGATGAATGTTGCTCCAAGCAGTCCCTCGTGATCGAGCTGAAGGCTTTCGAGTCAGAGGCTGACCCTGATTCTAAGTCAAATCTTGAAGGAGGGAAGTGAATTATTGATGCTTAACCCAATTCCATGGTCACTAACACCAAAGTTCGGCCAAGTGAACCAGAAGAACCAGAGGAAGGGGAATGCCTCTTTCACTCGTAGATGTGGGTCAAGGGGGCTCCGATTCATTTCATTGTTGACAACGGTAGTCAGAAGAACCTAATTTTAGCATAGGTCATCAAGCAACTGGACCTGCCAATGACACTGCACCTGTAACCCTATACCATCAGTTGGCTTCATCAAGGAAGAGATCTCTGTGTTAGCCAACAATGTCATCTTCCCTACGACATCAAGCCTTTCAAAGATGAGGTACTGTGTGATAGTTCTCCCCTTGAAGTTTGTGATTATCTTTTAGGACAACCATATTTTTGGAAGCATCATGTTGTGTATGAGTCTAGACCCCACAGTGTTATTATTACTTTGGGTAGACAATTGTACATGATCCCATAAGTGGCACTGCCTACTTCTATTTCTTTAATCTCTGCTAAGAAATGCAGTAAGGTCATTTCACAGATCGGGAAGTTCGTCTTCTTTGTGATCTGTGCTTACAGTAAGAAGAAGGTCACCATCACATATGTGGCCTCTACACAATGCCTCTCTTCATAGTAGAAGCAAGTGGACATGATCATGGAAGAATACAGAGACATCTCCGCCTCACCTACAGGGGTACTGACACACTGCCAAGTCAAGCATCCAATTGATCTGACCCCCAGCACACCTCTACCTAATGGACCAATCTATTGGTGCTCACTAATGGAGAATGACAAAATCATGCATCAGATCCAAGAGCTTCTTCAAAAGGGGCACATCAGACCCAACTCCTCCCCTTGTGGAATCTCGATTGTACTGGTGCAGAAGAAGGATGGGACTTGGCGGCTCTACATTGATTACAGAGACTTAAACAAAATCACAGTCAGGAACCACTACCCCATCCCCAGGATTGATGACCTTCTTGAAAAACACAAGGGGGAAAAGTTATTCAACAAGATTGACTTGAAGTCTAGCTATCACCAG
The DNA here is from genome assembly GCA_000966675.3 of Picea glauca. Lineage (NCBI taxonomy): Eukaryota > Viridiplantae > Streptophyta > Pinopsida > Pinales > Pinaceae > Picea > Picea glauca. The sequence goes on along the minus strand of JZKD02S1820845.1, from coordinate 590,601 downwards.
GTTCTCATTGAACCAACTGATGTCTGGAAGGCAACCTTCAAGTCTAAAGAAGGTCTCTACGAATGGCTAGTCATGCCATTTGGCTTAACAAATGCACCAACCACTTTCATGAGGTTGATGGATGATGTATTGAGACCCTTCATCAACTCCTTTGTGGTATTATATTTGGATGACATCCTCATCTTCAGCAGAATGTGGGAGGAACACATGCAGTATATTCAACATGTTTTGAGCACTCTGCAACAGCACAAGATTTATGTCAACTTGGAAAAATTCTCTTTTGGCATGAACAAGGTCCAATATCTGGGCTACATTGTTGATGATCATGGGGTACATGTTGATCTAGCTAAGATCCAAGTCATCCGTGATTGGCCAGCCCCGACCACATTGACTGAGCTTTAGAGCTTCTTGGGTCTAGCCAATTTCTACCGACGATTCGTGTTGGGATTCTCCCATATTGCCCAAGCCCTCAGCCAGGTGACCAAGGGTGGTGGTAGGGCCAAGTTAGTATTGGGGAAGGAGCAGCAACAAGCATTCGATGATCTAAAATATCTCTTGTGCTCAGCTCCAGTACTCTCCTTACCCGATTTGCAACAACCATTCGAGATTGAGATTGATGCATCTGAGTGTGTTCTTGGCGTAGTCCTCACTCAACATGGGCATCCTATGGAATACCATAGTGAGACACTCTTCGATACTGTTTGGAAATACCCCACCTATGACAAGGAAATTTATTCCATTGTCCAAGCCTGTCGTCAATGGAAACATTGCATTCCGGGGAAAGAGACAATCATACACACTGATCACAAGCCTCTGCAGTTCATACAAACACAGGGGAAATTGCAGAACGAGCGCCATCAGAAGTGTTCCACCTACCTGTAGCAGTTCCATCTCAACATCAAGTATAAGACATGTATCTCCAATCGTGTCATTGACTGCCTCAGTCAGCCTCTTGTGGTTGCACTCACCACTGTGCTCCATTCCTGTGGACATGAACATTGGAGTGGCCCCAACTTTACCAGCAAGATCCAGACTTCGCCACCACATATCAACTCTTGGTTACAGGCACCACTGTCACTGATTTTCACATTCAGGACAAACTCTTATGCCACCTGGCCCATCTCTATGTTCCTACAAGAGAGCGTGCAAAGTTGATTTGGAAAGCCCACTACAGTCGGGTGGTAGGACATTTTGGTGTAGAGAAAACTGTGGTTGTTCTTCAGAAACATTTTTATTGGCCAAAACTTTGACAGGACGTCAGCAAGTATATTAGGTCTTGAACTTCCTACACCATTTTCGATCCAACCATCTAGAAGCAAGGCTTATACACCCCTCTTCCTATTCTCGAGAAGCCGTGGGAATCCATCTCCATGGATTACATGTTTGGTTTGTCGTCCACCAAGCACGGAAATGACTGTGTGTTTGTGGTCATTGATCGGTTTTCAAAGATGGCCATCCTCACAGCTTGTAATAAGAATGTCACAGTGAGAGATACTTCCAAGCTCTTCTTCGAACGAGTTTAGGTCCACTTTGGGATACCACAGACCATCATCTCCGACCGAGACATCAGGTTCCTCAACACCTTTTGGTTGAGTCTCTGGTCTCTGTTGGACACCAAGCTCACAAAATCCACTGCTTTCCACCCTCAAACCGATGGCCAAACCGAGGTCGTCAATCGGATAATTGTGCATATCCTGCACATGTACAATTCTAAGCATCCCCGAACATGGGACAAGAGTCTCCCATATGTCCAACACAGTTACAACAAGGCTCTCCATAGTTCCACGGGCCATAGCCCATTTCAGGTGGGTCTGGGATTCCAACCCTTGGGACCCATTGATGTTGCACTTCCTCTTTTCGCTACACAGACCGAATCTTCCCCTGAGCAGTTTGCGATCGACAAAGCAACCAGATTCATTGAGTGGATTCAACACATCCGTCAATAGGTCCAGGAGATTTTGCAAAAATCCAATGCTAAGTACAAGCAAATCCATGATCAACATAGGGTACCACACCAGTTTCAGGTTGGCGATAAAGTCTGGTTACATTTGTAGAAGGAGTGTCTCACTAGGCCCCATCAGAAGCTTCACTCACTTCGTTATGGGCCTTACACTATCACCAAGGCCGTGGGTAGCAATTCTTTTGAGCTCAACACTCCACCCTTCCTTGGTCTACATCCAATATTCAATGTGGACCTCCTTCGTCCATATTTTCCACCATTATTGGACACCTCTGAGATCGCCGAACAACTGACACTAATAGAGCTCAATCTTGACTGCATGGAACAAGCATCCACCGACCATATAGTGGACACACAGGTCAAGGGCACTCACCAACAACGGATCCAACTTTATCGGGTTGTTAAGGCAGGGCAACTCCTACACCAAGGCAAGTGGCTCACCCGGGGCCAAATCCAATAGAAGTTTCCTCACCTGATGGGGGAACTCAACGGAATGGAGACCATTGCTTCCTAAGGGGGGAGGATTGATCCAGATGGATATTGGTGGCCACCTACCTATTCCAACTGGCTCCTCGTGTCCATTTTTTAGTTAGCACGTCTTTCTATACTGCTTTATAATTGTGAGTTCTACACTTCTAGGGTTGTCTGAAGCCTCACACATTCTCCAGGTGGATATGGGTGGCCTCTCGCCTAATCCAACTGGCTTATTTTGTATGTTTTCATGTTAGCACATCTTGTTGTACTTCCAGGGATGTTTTGGGGCCCCAAACGTTGTTTTTTTGACTCGCCACAGTTAGACTATAGATGGAGTCAGAGTTTGACAACATAATGTGTAGTTCTCTGAAAGACCTTTCTAACGAGATATCACGCGCCTAAAACGAAGGTCGTATGAAAACTTTATGACCCTAGGAAGTTGAGGTACTAAATTACACCAACTTACCCATAGGGCCCGCATGACTTTTGGTGTTTCACCTTCTAGGGTTAGGTTTTTGGATGTCTAGGGTTTTAGCATTCATGAGTAATATGAAAAGGGCCTCTGGAGCCTCATTGTAATCCATTCTGCTCAGACGGATGCCCGTAGCAACCACATCTCTTCTAAGAGATAGCTACCACCATTTGAGCAAGTTTCAGTTTTGCAGTTTTACAGTTTCAGCCTATTTCATTATTTAGTAGAAGATATTGTTCACTAGATATTTGTGTTATTCTTCCTATTTTGTGTTTATGATATTCAGTCTATTAATCAGTTCGTTCTGCTCCTAAATCTAGATCACTATGCAGCCAGACAAAGACGCCACCGCAAGCTTGCCCGAGCTTCTTCAACCGCATTGATTCGATGGAATAAGGAGCCAAATTCGTCTCCAATGGCCTATGTAGAGGAGGAAATTCCAGAGGAACCAATTACGATGTCGCCGGATTCCCTCCTCTATACAATTCCAGACCCCCAAGACCGGTCCAACACCATTCTCCCTGCAACTGCTACAACATATGCCATGGAGGGGGTGACTTGTATAATCCAAGACGAATTTCCTTTAGCTGACCGCTCGGTTGAGCCTCCATTTCCCACCTCAGCCATGGCCCGAGAGTCACTCACTTTGATTCCTAGCACCAGAACATCTGGAGCTCATCTTCGAGATGCAGAGAGACATGATGGAGCAGCTCCACATGCACTCTTCTCAACAACAAACTTGGCATCATGTTTGATGCACTCTCGTGCATGCAAAGTTAGCAGCGTTGCCCAACCTACGTGCAACCTTACGTCTTCACTCCTTACGGTGACACTCAGGATAACATGTTTTAATAGCTCGTTTAATGATCAAGTCTCTTAGGCTCTCTGCACCCCCTCTGCAAAAACACAAGGAATTTTTATACTCCTGTTCATTTTTCTTGTTTTTTGCTTTGTCCATATTTTCTAGCTATGTTCTGTTCAAACTTCTTGTTGCATGTTCAAACAACTCTCTCTCAATACTCTTCTGCGACATGTTTCGGTTTCCAAATGTTTGGTGGAACGAGTGGCAATTTTTTCTCTTTTGCCAACTAGAACATAAGGGTGCCATACCATCTATTTGTTTCGGTTTCCACTAGTTTGACAGAACATGTGGCAGGCCCTAGAACATGATTTGATATGTACAATCACAATTCTTTTAAGAGAAAATAACACTTTTTTATTTAAAAAAAAAAATTGTAACTTAAATATAAAGTTAAATTATAAATAATATTGTAACTTAGATATGAGGTTAAATTATAACCTAGTTGTAGTATACTAAATTTATATATGGAGTTAAAAAAAAACTAAATATATACATAGCTAAAGGTTGGGAACTTTTGGATATCACATGATTTTGTCTTTAGTAACTTTAATAACTTTAGGGATGAAAAAAAATGATATATTAAAAATTTAGTAAATATTACTAATTAGTTAAAACCACGTTTTTTAATTTTAAAATACTACCTATAAACAAAGATGACATAATGATATTATTTTACGTTGAGATATTGAAATTGTATTAATAAATAAAAACTAAGATTTTTTCCTTCTTTAAAATATATATTTATATATATGCACAATATCCAACTATTTTTAATCCAAAGCAAATAAAATTTTTCTTTCTATAAAATATATATTTATATATATACACAATATCCAACTATTTTTAATCCCAAGCAAATATAAAATTTGCTACTTTGACGTTCTTGAATAATGTTTGCCGACTAAAAGTCAAATTGTACTCTCGAAAAAGCGTAATACAAGCATTAGGTAATGAAGCTGTATCGGCGTTTTTCGAGCCTGATTTCCCGGCGGTGGGAGAATTCCTTACCCTCAATAATGGAGAACTGAACTGATTTTATTACAGTTACGACAGAGAGTCCACTCCAGTCCAGAGAAAGAAAAAGGCGTGGCGTGCCACCATAGTCCTCTTGCGTGTTCGTGATGCTCATAAAAAACCACCGGCCAAGCCGACAGCAAAGACAAATGATTCCCGGGCCCCGGCCGAAAGGAGTAGTTCCCACGATAATACAGATCTTCTTCTCCTCTACTTTGAATTCAATCGCGTTGCACTGCAGAGCTCATTTGCCTTACAGTGGGAATTGTGCTTTATGTTTGTCAATTATATTCCTCCATTCCATGCACGCCGGGACTCGAACTGGAGCCCAAAGGTAGCTTGCCCCTTTAAATTCTACCCTAAAACCCCGACGGTCTCTACTCTTCACGTGCATCTACTTTCTCGGCGTTGTCATTTCAGACTCATTAAACAAAAAATTTAACTTGGAAATTGCAACTTAAGCCTCTGTCAAATGACTACTGGCATCCATAACGAAGACCTGTAAACATTACCATCGAAAACCCTAATTTGAATAGCAGACTGCAGTCAACTCCAACTGTGATGGCAAATCTATAAATGGAAATAAACAGACGAGATTTCAACGGGGTATCTTGAACAAATCAAATCAGTGGCTGGAACAAGAGGAGATGATCGCGGTTCTTGCTTTGGGATGAGTGAAGGTGAATAAAAACTTATTAATAGCTATTTTTTTTAATATAAAAATGATTTTTGTATGTGTAGTAAGTTAATTTTATATTAACTAAATGTTGTTTACGATTACAAATTTGATAAATAAAACTTTCAAACATATAGTTAGGAATTAAAAAAATTAGATAAAAAAATTTCAAATAATAATAATAATAATCTATTTTTAAGGTCATTGTTAAGTCACACCAAATTAGTGTATGAGATCAAAAAATCCGATAAATTTTTTTAGCTAATAATAATAATAATCTATTTTTAAGGTCACCGCCAAGCCACACCAAATTGGTGTATGAGACCCCTTGTTTGTGGGACAAGGAAACCCTCTTCGCCCAGCAATTTGACTAATAAAATCTATGGAGGTATACATATCCTACCCCTGTGGACTCTAAATATAAATAAAAACCCTTAAGGTTAAAAAACAAACCCTACATTTAAAAATAAAAAATGGAATTAGATCTGGTCAAAGAATTAACCCTACCTTCAAAAAAAAAATTATTCGGAATTGAATTTCTAAGTTTACAGTTTTTTTTTTCTACTAACTTCGACTTTTTCAATTCCATGCACGGTTTTCCGGTCCCGTTCCCCAAAAATACCCATGACATGCTGCTGCTTGTATGTTTTTATCTGGACTTGCGTATCGATATTGATGGGCCAGCTAAGATTATTTGCTTTTATGACGGTGTGGGGTGGGTAATTGACGAGTGAGGTAAGGCGTTGAGGAAAATTGGTAATTTAGCTGTTGCGTCTTTGCTAGAAGCTAAGCTATCATTCATGAATGAGTGAGCGAGCCATGATGTTATATCTCCCTCATCGGCTTCCTCTCTCCGGGTAAAATTTTCTAGTTAGGTGGAACTAATCGAGCAACTGCTCTGAGGGCTTATATTTAGACTCTCTGTTTGCAGATGGTGAATCAGTAAGTGTGCTGCCACCTCCAGGAATAGGAATTCGCGGAAGTCGAGTATGATTTAGTTTTCGAGGATCGATCTGAGGTTGTTGGGATTAAAAACGCATGGCAGTGGATTCATTGCATGTCCTGTTTGCAAAGGCTTAGAAGTTAAGGGCATAGTGGGGGCAAATCGACCAGGAAGAGGGAAGAGGGTAGAGTTCAGAATGGAAGAGCAAGAATGTGTACAGAGCTTCAAGCATGTTTGCAAGATTTGCAAGAGAAGATTCGCCTGTGGCAGGGCTCTCGGCGGACATATGAGAATTCATGGATCCACAGTAGCAGCTTCTTCTGATTTTAATGAAGGATCCTCAGAAACTGGAGCCAAGCCTGCACTAGTACCCAGCTCTGGAAAACAGGAACAAGAAGCTTCGTCTGGGGTCGATCTGCAGCAGCAACTGAATAATGGCCCGATGTACGATCTGCGGCCTAATCGCAAGCGGAATTGGAGCTATGCAGATCTGGAACACTCTTTCGACTTCCCGTATGAGTTCGGTTCCAAAATGCTCCCCTCCACTTCTCTGAAGAATCTGCAGCTCTGCGAGTACTGCGGTGAGGAATTCTTTTCCTGGAAGACTCTCATCAGGCACATGAGATGCCATTACAATAACCCAACGAAAGGAGAACAGCATGGGGTTTCTGAGGACAAAGAAGATGTTTCCAACAGTGAGAGCGACTCAGATTCGAATCCACAGTGGAACAAAACAAAGGGCAAGAGATCGAAACGCCCCAGACATCATCGACCCAATTCGGAAGAAGCAGCAGCTCCAGCAACCACCGCGGCCTCTGAAAATGAAGAAGTAGAGTACATGGCGAATTGCTTGGTGATGCTTGCTACTGCAGGGGAGCCATGGGAATCAAAAAACCGGCAATTTTATCAGCAATGCGCCACATCTGGATCGGTGGATGTCAAGACTCCAATTGTATTAAAGACCCACAAGAGAAAAGCTCCTTCAGGTAATCCACAGTCTCAACTTCAACCTGTGAAGCTTACGTCCAAGAAAATGGGTTCAACTTTCCAGTGCAGGTCTTGCAAGAAGATATTCGATTCGTTCCATGCCCTGGGTGGGCACAGAGCAAGCCACAACAAGATCAAGGGCTGCTTTGCCAGGGAGGAGGCCGAGAGCTTGGAAGGCGAGGAAATAATTACCACAGATGAAGATCTATCCAAGGACATGCACAAAACTCCCCCTTCCAAGGACCAGTTGACAGATTCATGGTCTAACGGAATCGAAGAAGTACATGGAGGCCTCAAACCATTTGAGTCAGGGCAAGCTTTAAGTGGGCACATGGGGATAATAAGTTCAGAGACTACTAGTGACATTTCCAGTACCAAGCAGCAGCAGCATCCGCCATGGCTGGATCTCAACTTGCCTGCTCCTCTCGACGACGATGCTAATGATGAGTTCCCCTTACCTGCAACCAACAGTCTGCTTGGTAGTATTTATTAATATTCCACCCCACATTCAACCCAAATGGCTTGACAGCAGTCAAAAGCAAGGATTGTCTCAGTAATGGCTTTATCACTGAGCATCTGCTAGTCCACTGCATGTCTAGCCACACGTTGTTTTTGTTTTGTTATTCCTTCTCTGGAATTATATACACTGAAATCTGTATAGTTTCAGGCTGATGGAGTCATCAAATTTCAATCACTATTCTTTTGTAATCCTGCTATTAGTAGATATCTATTACTATGATTTTTTAATGATCTGTTGCTTTATAATTTACTTCAGTTTGAGCCAGAGCATGGTTTCACCTGGTCTTTTTTGGGTTCTTTTTATGTAGTTGTGCTGAAATAGTTCAAAGTACTGATTGCAATTGGATAGATAGCGTGTGTCTGCAAACCTTAGAGAAGAGAAAAGCTAAATGTTGGTTTAGTTTGGTTTGTACTCTGTTGTGATAAAAATGGGTGAAGAAGTGCAGGACGAGGGATGTGAATCTGCATTTCCAAGTTGGGTTGGTAGGTATGATGTACCTACCTATAACTGACTGCAGATCAACAAATACTGTTTGTATTCTCCAAGGCTCTATGCTTTGTATTGAATGAGGCTACACACGAACTACTGAACTGCTTATCTTATCTTAAAAGGCTGACATGATATGAAATGCATTGGCTGCACTTCCCTCTGTCAGGCTTGCCTGGTCATGTATTTATTTATTTGAAGTTGTGGCCACTGGCCAGTATCACAGTCACATGTCTCTGCCTTTAGTTTGCATGGTTCTATGCTGGCTGACCAGTACTCGGCTCAGCTTCCCATTAGTGCAACAGTAAGACAGAGCCTTGACCAAAACTTCTCTCTGGCAACTTAATAGGGAAGGCATATGTTCTTAACTTTAAGAAAAGGAACGACCGACTTGTGATGTCATATGTCCTTTTCTGAGCATCCACGTCCACATCCACCACCGCTTCTGAAGTATCGCTTGTGTTATAAGTGAAGGTTAGATCGCCTCTCATGTTGAATGATCCGCCCAGGAGGTTAATTTGGGTGTTGGATAAGGGCATCCAAACTGTTTTCTTTTATTTTTAGCAAGTTCAATCCTGCAGAAAATGTGATGGAAAGTATGGTGCTACTGTAGGTGGAACTTTGCTCTTAAAGGTTTTTGGCGTTTTGGTTCCATAAAAAAGAAATTCAAAGTTTCATCTGAGTAAAAATAAATATATATATAATTTCAAAAGTCATCTATATTTCAGACCATACAATTATGGTCTATCATCAAAATTAATGATTATCAACTAATTAAAAACAAATTATTATCTCAAAATAATGCTTAACCTAACTTAATTAACAACTAACAAATCATTTTATATTTTAAAATGATTTGTTGATCTAATAAGTTATAAACCTTCCCTACCGACAACCAACCTTGAAGAAAGGTTGAGTCGTTCTCTGTCATTAATGTTGGCCGATGACAATATAGGTACCCGAAAAACAAAACGTTTTGGTCACCCCTTATAAAGCGCCGTTAATTTGAAGTAAGTGATGCTGAGCGAATCTATGTACGAGAATTTTAATTCAACGTGATGTTTTTATCAATCCACGTTGGACAGAAAGAAAATGATATCCATGTTCAACAAAAGAATGATAAATTGGACTAATAAACGCCCACCGTATTCAATATCCCATTGAAATGCATGTGTAATCTTCGCTGACAAAAATATGAAATTGATAGTAACTGTTGGGAATATGCCATACTATTGTCGAGGATCATACTATTGGGAATATGCCATTACATGATTTTTCTAAAACTCAAATGTCAATGTGTAACTTGTATATATATTACATTGTTTTTTTGGGTAGATTATTATTTTAATTTTAAAAAATTCAAAATATAAAACTTAGATGTTCCACTTGCATATACATATTGATATTATTTTATGAAATTACTTTTTTTTTAAGATTATTATTTAGTGTGGACATTGTAATTCTTTATGCATCAAAATTTATGAATACTTATTAGTGATACAATGTTATTTAACATTAACTATGACGTTTCTTGTGTTTATGATACAATGTTATTTAACATTAACTATGACGTTTCTTGTGTTTATGATGTGGAATTAGTGTAAATTTGAGCACTATAATAATAATAATAATAATTTAGTTTTAAGGTTGTCTTTGCCTAGTGATTTGACTTGTAAAGTTCATGGAGGTATACATACCCTACTTCCCTCTGGATTTCAACTTGTGACCTTTTAGGAGGAAACACATGTTCCGACCAAGCCAAACACCAAATTGGTATATGAGACTCTCTTGTGGGACAAGGGACCCCTCTGCACATCGATTTGACTGCTAAGTCTATGGAGGTATACATACCCTACTCCCCTTGGATTTGAACCTGTGCCCTCTTAGGAGGAAACACATGTTCTTAACCATTAGGCCCACTCACTACAATGACATCATGTGACTTCATATGATTCTGGGATATGCAGTAGCTTCAACATGTGTCTATCTCCACATGATGCTCTTAGTAAAATTTTCCATGCTTTGGAATATATATATATATATATATATATATATATATATATATATATATATATA
>JZKD02S1820845.1:477932-492174 GCA_000966675.3 Picea glauca | reverse complement strand
GTTGATCCAAGCGTGCGAATCGCTGCCGCTTGGACTTGCTGGCCGCTTACCACAGGCACATTTGCGTTCAAAACTTAGGACAAGTGGGTTTTAACCCATTCTTTTACATTCTAACCCCTTTACAAGAAATATCTCTAACATCTGGCTCCATGGGGGATAGAGTCGTCCCTGTGATTCTCTAAGAACTCTTTTTCAGATTCAGTGCCTTACTGTTGGGCTTTGGAGTCATTTATTAGGCCGAAAACAAAAACCAAACAATATTTACAAAACAAAGCAAAAAGAGCCGACTGTAGCTCACAAAAAACACTTTTTTAAGAAATGCCCATTTACTGGGCTGCTAAAAACTTCTTTGCCTTCCAGATCCTGCAACCTGTAAGTGTTGTTTGAAAATACTTCGAGGATATTGAAAGGCCCGAACCAGAGGGCATCAAATTTACTGTGTTTTCCCTTTTCCTACCTGGGTGCATCCCATTTGAGCACCAGATCACCTTGCTCGAATTCTTTCTTTTTGCTCTTCCTATCAAAAGCCTGCTTGATCTTCTGCTGATGATGGTAGGCCCTATTCATGACCTGTTCTCTAATCTGTTGCACTTCCACCATATGATGAATCCTTATGATCACATGGTTAGGTTCTCCTTCAAAGTCCTGGAGGAGGTTTGCCACAGGTAAGGCAAGCTGAGTGGGGAAAACGACCTCTATTCCATAAACAAGTTGGAAAGGTGATATGCCCAGGGATTTCTTGGTTGTCACCTGATCAGCCCAAAGAGAAAATTTGAGCTTTGAGTCCCAGGCCCTTTTATTGTCCTCCAGTAGCTTCTTAGTGAGCTTGATCAGACTTTTATTGGAGGATTCTGCCAGTCCGTTTCCTTGAGGATAATAGGGAGTAGAGTGAATCAGTGAAATCTCTAATTGTTCACGGAACTTGACCAGAGGCTCAGACCAAAAAGGGGGGGCATTGTCAGTGACAATTCTGCTAGGGCAGCCAAATATAGCTATAATATCTTCTAGGAAGCTGATAATCACTTTGTGAGAAGTGCTTCTGGTAGGGACAACTTCTACCCATTTGGTGAAGTAGTCGGTCGAAGTCAAAATCCATCGGTACTGACCACTTGAGGGAGGATGAATTTCCCCGATGAAGTCCAATCCCCACTGCTGAAATTGTGGTGAGACTACCACAGGTTTTAATGGCAGGGATTTGAGCTGTTTCTTTCCTGAGAATTTCTGGCATTTAATGCAAGCTCTGATTTCCCTGCAGACATCAGGAAATAAGGTGGGCCAGTAGTATCCATCCCGGAGGATCTTGTGAGCTGTGGTCTTCCAAAAATGATGACCTCCACAGAGACCGCTATGAAAATCGAACATAACCTTCTGAGCTTGCTGCGGGTTCAGACACCTTAGTAATACCCCCAGAGGGTCTTTCCAGTACAAAGCTTGGTCAATGAGGCAATATCTAACCACTTTGAGCTTTAAAGCTCTTGCCTTGCTTTTTTCCATCCCATCAGGAGGCCTCAATTCTTGTAGAAAGTACAAGATATCCTTGTACCAGACGCATGCTGCTAATGGTAAAATGTTTTGGGAACTCCTGTTGGATGACTCATCTTGCTCATTGATGAAATTGATTCCCAAGGCTCTGCAATTGGATTCGGCCAGCAACTTGGCTAAACCCTGCCCATTTATTAGCTTGGTGGGCTTGATTTCCAGGTCGAATTCTATAATTTTGGCAATCCACTTACCTCTTCTTCTGTCTATGTCGGGCTGTATGAGAATGTCCTTCACAGAGGCCGAAGGGACATATGCAGTGATTTTTGAATGCAAGACATAGATTCTGAAAGCTTTGAGAGCTTTCACCAAGGCATAGGCCTACTTCTCCATGATCTCGTACCGGAGTTCTGCATCTCTCAGCGCTTTGCTATAGAAAGCAATAGGTTGTTCTCACCCTTTATCATTTTTCTGCAACAAAACTGCCGCTACTGTATCACAGGAAGCAAAATAAATTATCAGAAAATCTTTGGAATAATCGGCACTGATTGGCACAGGCTCCTCAGTCAACGCCTTCTTTATTTGGGAAAAATATTCCCTGGTTTCAGTAGTCCCATTTACTTCATTCCCCTTCCTGAGCATGGCTGTGATGTGTTTCACCAGTTCAACAAAATTTGAAACAAATCTCCGCAGAAAATTTATCTTCCCCCAAAAGGCTTGGACTTCCTTCTTAGACCTGGGAAGTGACAGGGTCTAAAGAGATTCTACCCTGCCAGTATCAATTCTCACTCCCTCTACTGACACTATATGGCCTAACAACTTTCCCTCTCTCATAGCAAACAATGATTTTTTAGGGTTTAAAGATAGGCCATACCTCCGACACTTATGGAAAACCTTCTTCAAATGGTAGTGGTGCTCTTTATCAGTCTTGGAAAAGACTGTTATGTCATCTAGGTAAATCACCACAAAATTATCTTTTTCCCCGATGAAGGCTATGTCCATGGCTCGCTGAAATGTGGCTCCTGCATTCATCAGCCCGAAAGGCATTTTGGCATACATGAATGTGCCCCAAGGAGTGGTGAATGTTGTCTTTTCTTGGTCCTCAGGCATGAATGATATCTGATTGTATCCAGAGAAACCATCAATCATGGATATTCTGGATGCACCGATGACCTTCTGCAATATATGCTCCATGTTGGGTAGGGGATAATTGTCCTTCCTTGAACTTATGTTCAGGTTCCTGAAATCGACACAGAGTCTGATTTCTCCATTTCTCTTCCTTACTGGGCCCAAATTGGCCACCTAGTCGGAGTATCTCAAGGGGACAATGATTTGGGCGTCAAACAGCTTCTTCACCTCTTTCTCCATGACGGGTAGTAGCATGGGATTTATCTGTCTTAGCTTCTGCTTGAATGGTCTAGCCTCTTCTTTCAGTGGGATCTTGTGCTCAATAACTGATGTGTCATATGTTTTGAGGTCTTCGTAGGTCCATGCAAACACATTAGCAAACTCCCTCAGGAACTCAGTGTATTCAGTTCTCTGCTCCTTGGTCAAACTCCTTGACAACTTGACAAACTTGGGCTCCTCTAGTGTTCCTATGTTGCATTCATCTGTGTCAGCGTCATCACCTGAAACTCTACCCTTTACCGCCACATCGTTCCCATCAAATAACCTTTCTAATGGGATTAGTCCTTTTGGTATGTGATTACTTGGCAGCTGGATAATCTGGTGGTCAACAACTTTATTCAACAACTCTCCAGGGTGATGGTCAAGTTCTCCTTCAATGTCAGGATCCTCATCTATGTGCAATGCAGAAAAGTCATCAATGGATTGAAGAAACTTTTCGATTTCCTGATCATCCTCAAATACCTTCCAATGCTTGACGTTGTCCGGTACAGAGGGTCTGTATTTTATTTCAACATCGGATCCAACAGTGGGCAGCGCAGGAAGTTCGAGCAAACTAGCTCTGAAAGATAGAAAGTTGGCTGAAGCATTTTCTTCCCTCGGAATGTAAGAGATGTTAAAAGCCAAGAAGAAATTATCAGCCAGGTCCCATACCTCGTTCCTGTAATTCTTGAGTCGAGGGTGCCTGGCCTGATAAACGTTTTTTTACTTGTTGGACAATCAATTCTGCATCTCCAAACACAACCATCTCCCTTATTCCCATTTCTTGTGCAGCCCTTATATCCAGAACAAGAGCTTCAGACTCTGCCACATTGTTGGTGACTTCGAATTCCAGCTTGTACGAAAGAGATATGGTCTCTTGGGAAGGGGATATGAATACTACCCCGACACTTGCACCCATACTGGAAGAAGCTCCATCAAAGAACATCTTCCAAATAGAGGTGGTTGGAGGAGGCATCTCTTGATTAAGAATAGGCTGTTTTCTAATTTCTAAGGGGGCCTCAGGGATCTCAGTGACCTGTAACAAGCTAGACCCTAAGTCAGTGTCCAGTGCAAAGATGGGGTGATTAGTGGGGTTCGCTTCATCACTGACAATGTAGGCTAGCTGGGCTTCCCTGTACAATCTCCTGTGTTCCCCTCCAAAGACTGGAATGGTGGAATATGTGAGATCCATCTGCAATGTCCATCCAAGTCTCTTAATCCAAGACCTTGACAACAACATGCCAAACTTGGGGGGAACATCATCTACCACAATATCCATGACCATACTCTTCATGGGCAGCTGAAACAAAGAGACTACCAGGACCTTGATAACTCCCAAACATTGCACTCTCCTGGAGTCAAAAGAATAGAGGTCATGATAGGCTCGGGTGACCTCCAGTCCTAATTCTTCCATGACAGTTTTGGGCATGAAGTTGTGAGAGGCCCCTGAATCCATCACGCAATTGTGCAACACTTTGTCATGTATGTTCAGGGAGGTGTAGAAGGGAGGGGATGAATCATCTCTGTCTTCCACCATGGGGCCTAGGACAACTGCTGGATTTTCATCTTGGAGGTTTATGAAATCTGTGGAAGGGCATGAGGCTTCAGATTTCAAAAGGTCAGAGAAGCATTTTTTGAATTCGCCATGTTTGATCAGCTCAGTGAGGGGCATATGGATTCTGATCTTTTGAATCTCATGCTCGAAATTAAAGGAAGATGTAAGCTTTGGAATTTCTCTTATTTCAGGAACATGATTCTGGGAAATGGGAGAGAGGGGTTGGGCCTTCTTACCTCTGTGACTGTTTGCTACCTCGTTAGCAGGCTTCTCTACTCTAGTGGACTGCTCCGGAACATCAGGTACTGCTGCCTTTTTGTCGGATCTCAGGTTATACCTGCCTCGACCACTGCTAACCTTATCTCCCTTGCTCAATTCATTTAGCTGACTGTCCATGAGAGACTCCTTGTATGCTGCTCGAGTCAGATGAGGAAAAGGAGGGGTGACTTCTAAGCAGTGGATTTTAGGCTCAGGATCGTCTTCTTCCCCTTCTTCATCAGCCATAAAATTGTTCCGAAAGGGAGCCTGAATTCTTTGGTCGTCTCTGTCTCTTTCCTTCTCTCTGTGCATAGTTGGAGGAGAAAAATTATTTGGCCTTCTGAAACCCCCTTTGATTTCGGCGCTCTGAGGCCCTTTATTCATTTGTTTCCTTTTCACTTTCAATCTCTCCATCTCTTCTTTCAGAAAGTTCATCACCTGGGTCAGCTCATTTACTTGAGGGTGGGGCAGCGATGGACCAGAAGTTGAGCCTTCCGAATTTCCCTCTCTTCTGCCTGCGTCGGCCTTGTTCCTTAGTCTGTCCGCTGCTAATATGTTGGATTCCACTTCTATAGCTGCATATTTCATTTGAGCTAAGGAAGTGGCTCTTCTTTCTCTCAATAGAAGACATAAATCAGGGTCGAATGCACCAGCGTAGGAAATCTGAGTAGAGGCTTCAGAGGGCTTTACCTTTGCAGGAATCTTGTTATGCATTTTATTGAATCTTTTGGAGAAGTCAGAGACAAATTCTCCTTCCATCTTCTTCAGAGACCCAAACTCTGTCATGTAATATATGTAATCTTTCATATCTCCCCACTACCTCAGGAAAACAGTATCCAGGGCTTCAATTCCAGTAATAGATCCAGGGGCCAGTCCCCTGAACCATTTCCTCACCTCGCCATCTAGGCTATGGACAAAGACTCTCATCCAGACATCTTCATTTTCAATGTTTAAGTTGTCTACATAACTGTAGAAAGAAACCAAGTTCTCTTCTACGGTTATGTCTCCTTCTCCCATGAACTTAGGCATGTATTTCAAATAGTCTCCAACAGGGAGAGGATTCATAGGATGGGGTAGGATTAAAGGAGCATATCTAGCAGCGACTATGGCATCCATTCTATTCGGAGGGAGATTAGCACCGACCATAGGGATATTAGGTGGAGGAGAACTAGGAGGAGAGGGAGTGTGAACGAGAGATGTCGGAAAGGAGGATCTCGAAGGAGACGACGGGGAAAATAGAGAGAAGGCTAAGGGACCTGAATGTGCAGATGCTTCTCTCTGTACAACGGTAGCAATAAAAGGAGGGTTAGTGAAACCTTCCGAGGCCTGAGGTCTTAACTGAGGCACAGCTTCTAGATAGGGGGGAGTGACAAGGATCTCTCCCTCTGATACTAGACCAGGAGGAGAAAACCTTGCAGGAACACTCCCAAAATTCAGAAAATGAGAAACCTCAGAGGAAAGACGACTAGGAAGTTGAGAATGAGAAAATGGAGTTTTTACGGAAGGAGCTTGATAAATACCTGATTCGGAAGCAAAGATTTTTCCCTGAGGGGCCTTTCCTTTTCTGAGAACCACCTCCGGATTTTCATCAGTTGTAGCCAGGGGTAGTTGTGGATGGGACCACGTGTGTTTGCCGCTGGAAGCCACAACTGATCCAACGGGTTCGCCGCAGTGGAGTCGTCACAATGGAGTCGCCAGGTGCACAGTAGGAATATTCAAGTTCTGATATCTGATGCACCTTCATAATCATCTTAATCTTTGTTGTTCAATCCCAAGGAAAATATTCAACTTTGTCCCCGGCAACGACGCCAGAAATGTTGGTGTCAGAAGTCACTCCTGGATTGCTTGCAAGAGCAGAGCCCGACACCCATTATTTTTATGTCACGATTTTTTTAAAGGGATGATCAAATGGAGGTAAACTCAAGACAACATCATTTCAACTCTGAAACTAGGCTGGGTATGCATGAACGAGTGAGGTCTTGATAAAATTCAAACAATGAGTTGCAATAAAGGGTGAGTAGGGGGAAGACTTGCATGAGAAGAGTGCCAAGGTCTGTCATAAACATCAGTTTTGTAACAGACTGGAGAAGAAAGAATCCGAACGCAAGATCCTTTTACATTCAAACACAGGAGACCAGAGAATACAATAATGTCACAACAAATCCTTTATCATAACATAACTGCAATAATCCACGCGAATCATTCGACCATGAACTCTCTGGTGTGAGACGAAAACATAGATGGAAAAAGGAGGATTGTTTGTCATAAAACAAGAAATCTCAAACACAGATGCATAACCAGGAAACCAGAATGGTTGTTAAAACTTTACAGTCGGGAGCTTCTCTCTACCATCGATAGATACAAAAATGGCGAAAGCGCCTTCATATACTCAAACTAGCAACAACAAAAAAATCGAGACGTAGAATTGAAAGCTTTGTGTCTGCATGGATTATGACAGTTAACACCTGCAATCTCTGAATGGTCATGCAACTTATGGTAGACGCGATCGATCTTCTAACAGTTTCATTGGAGACTCGACGTGCCTTTAATTCATTTCCTAACTTCCCCATTACGACGGAGACGATGTCTAACCACCACCAACTGCTTCAATAACTGCTTTCTTAGGATTGAGGATGACCTGGCCAATTTAGCACTTTAGGATGTGGAAGACTCCTCACGCTGCCACCTGTAATAACTGAATGGCTTGACGAATAGGCGTGGAGGCCATCGCGAGGGATGGGGTGCATGACAGGAGTGATGGCGTCGAACTATGAGGGTGAGGCCTGAAAAGATGAGGGGGCGAGAGAGGTTATAGGAAAGACACATGGCAAAAGGAATAAGCGTAGGAGGCAAGAGGGTAGACGTAATAGACACATTTTAGTGGGAGGTTGACATGGAGGGAATAGGACACATGACAAGTGGTGAGTGGACGATGAGACGGGGAAAGGGCCCTCTGGACGAAAGAGTTGGGGGAATATGGATGACACACGACAACAGGGGAAAGGCAGTTCTGGAGGATGACATGACGGGAGAAAGGCCCACGATGACTAAACACAGAGCAGCTGAGAATGATGGGATCGCTCGAGCACCGTTGATCCGGGAACTAAGATCTCGGCTGTCGGAAAGCTAGTCGCCCGATTTTGAGCCCCCCCCTCCGCTTAAAGGTAGAAAGGCAGGGGGGGTCCGGAATTGCCTTTATCTCCGTTGATCCGGGCGCGCTGATCTGGACCGTTGAAGAGATGCGCCCTCGATTCCAGACCCCCCCCCCCCTCCGCTTAAAGTTAGAAAGGAGGGGGGGTCCGGAATCCCACATGCACCGTTGATTCGGGCGCACGAATCGCTGCCGCTTGGACTTGCTGGCCACTTACCATAGGTGCATTTGCGTTCAAAACTTAGGACAAGTGGGTTTTAACCCATTCTTTTACATTCTAACCCCCTTACAAGAAATATCGCTAACAGGATGCCATCATGAAATAATCCTGAAATTTGTATGAATGACACGTGGAAGCCTGTGGACCTACCACATGGCACCTCCTATTTGACTTTTTCCTTGGTTTGACCAAAATTTGACTGGCTATAACATTTTCATACGAACTCCGTTTGAGGCAATTTTTGCGCCATTGGAAATCTATCGCCTAGATCTATGCAATGAATTAATTTTAAAGAACATTTGAGATGATACAATTTTGAGCATTTCTAGATCCTCTTGGACCTCTGTGAGTGTTCTGTATCTTTTTGGACCTCTATGAGAGTTCTAGATCCTCCTGGATCACACCTTCCCACTAAAACACTTTTGGTCCTCCAAAAGTATGAATATTTCAACAAGTTAGTGATGATATCTCTTACTCTTCTCTTACTCTTCCACCTTAGTGTAATGATCTTATTCAGTAACTTAGTAATGATGAATATTCTTCACTGTTCCACCTTGTTGGATGTTCCAGGAATAAATTTCTTATCTTGGATCTTGGATCTTGGATACTATATCAATATAATTCTATCCGCTTCTTTGGAATATGGATTTGACTCTAGCTCTTTGGCATCATAGATTCCCTCATAACAAAATTATGCTCACTGAATATCTGCAATATCCAAATGCAAATCCCTCATTGAACACCCACTCCCATATCCTCCTCTATCGAAGATAGTCTATCCTAGAAATCATGAAACCAAGTCAGATGTTGATCTATGCCTTGCCCATTTGAACTCACTATTCCTATACTGCTGATGTATCTATAGGAGTATTTGAATTAATTCCCTGTTCCTTTCCTCTCTCCTAACATGAAAGCAACTCGAACATATTCTTTGGATACATATGTATTTCTTGACTTGCTTATTCTCAAGGTATACATCTATACGAACATGACATAATATCTTGGAGATGTTTATAGCATACATATTTACAGGTATGTACCTCTTATCTTTACAAAGAAGATTGTTTTGTTTACCAACTCTACGAAGAATTACATAACTTTGATGATCTTCCCACTCTTTATATACATGTTCCAATTTCCCGCATCCTTTTGTTCCTTCTCCTTAGGTAATTCAAAATAAGAATGTTAACTTAGACATTTCGATCCATATGCAATTCTTTAGATGATAATAAGACAATTTATATTATCATCACCGTTGTCGAAAGGATTATAAATATCTATAAGATCCCTCTCTCTTATAAGTTTTCAAAGAGTGGCTATATAGAAATCCCCATAAGACTCCTCTCACTCTTAAAATTCTCTAATGCGTGGCTTACAAGCATTATAATAAAACAATAGAAATATAATTAAAAAGGCATTTACATATGCATATTATATTGCAAATTTACAAATATGCATATTTACAATAAAATCTTTTATGATAGATGGTTTTCTTCATGGACTCATTCTTCCCTTAGTACTAGAGGGAGTTTCACAAATTCCTATATTTAACAATGCCTCCAACGCTGATGTTGAATATGACATTGAATATGACGCAAAATCCGATGCTAAATGCAAGAAACCATTAGACCGAATTATAGGTCTTCCAAGTAACCTATATAACCTCTCCTTGCAAACACCAGGCACTACTATTGTGTCTTGAGTAGCTTCCCTTGAATACACAAGTACCTGCCCATCTTGGAATGCAACTGGATATCCTTCATCTTCAAAATATCCAACTAAGAGTATGTTTACTTCAAAATATGGAACATATAACATATGTTCTATTTCTAGAAATCCTCCCGACTTGAGATGGAACATTACATATCCAAACCCTTTTATTGCTTTTCTGTTGTTGGTTCTAGATCCCGTTGAACACACCACCCACACTAAGAGGGGGGGGGGTTGAATTAGTGTGTGGACTATTCTAAATTTTTCTTCTCACATGTTAGTAGTTAAAACATATTTGAACAGATTAAGAACAATCAAATCATAATCACAATGGACATAGAAGATACCAAATGTTTGTATATAATTTATATGAATATAAGAATAAAGATTTTCCCAGCACCACCTGAAGTAATGAGCACCAAATCCTTGGAGAGCACCAACTCTCAGGCAAGACCTAGCTTGATACAAGCCCCATCTTGCTGATAGAACACAGTTTATATAACTAGAGTTCAACCAACTCTAGTAGCAGTGATTCATTATTGAATCAATTCTATATCATTATCAGAGGTATACCATAAACACTCATCACCACTTTTCATCTTCTCTCTGAGATTCATGCCTTCTTCGCTTTATCTTTCCCATGATATTTTTTTGTGCCTTCTTCACTTTTACATCTCTCTTGTATTCACATGGACCTCAGGTCCATATCCGCCTCTTCACTTCGCAAGCTACTCTTCATTCACAAGCACTATTTCAAGTGAACCAATGATGGTTGTATTTATACTTGTTTATTCTCAAAACTTGTTTAAGTTATTGAGCCGAATTGTGCAACAAGTTATAACTAACTTGTCCATTTACAATATCTTTTGGGACCACCAGATCATCAATCCGTATCTTCAACGTTACACCTGGCATCCACTTTCCATTCACAAATAGATCACATCATGGATATATTTCCTTCATCTCCGTGATAACATAGATCGACGCTTCCTTCAAACTAGTTCATATGATCAATGACATAGAACCACAGGCTTAACAATTTAAGCGACCCATACATTCTTCCCTTTAAAATCTCTTGACCATATGACCAATGATGGTGACCTCACGTTAGGCAAGACAAGCGCTTGAGAGTTTATCGATTTAATGGTCACGATTCAATCTCCTGAAATGGACGATTTTTGGGACTTCGGGTCTTCACCCTTCGGGTCTTCGCCCTTCGGGTCTTCATGACTTCCAACATTTCAAATATCTCGAATATGATATCGCTGAACAGATTGGACCGTTCACATTACATCTCAGAACCAGATCAATAGTTAGCATTAATCCTTACACTCATCCTTCATTGATTAATCCAACGACCAGGGCTTAATTAAGCAATGATATGTATGGCCACCTTTTACTCCACGACTTTGTCTATTATGATTACACTATCCTTCCATTGTATTTTGATCAATGGTTGATAGTACACTTGACATCATATTGATGGTTGAGATCTCCTTCAGGTCTTCGGAATTCAGAGATTTCGAGTCTCAACCCCTTCATTCCTCCGTACTTCAATCTTTCGGAGATGAAAAACGGTTGATGCGTGTCCCTATTGAATTAATGGTCAAGATCTCCTTGGGTCTCCAGACTTCGAATATTTCAAATCTCAACCCGTTCTTTCCTCCTGAGTGATCACCTACTGATTCAGTCATAAGAGGGTAGAGATCGCTTGTTGTTGGCTAATGTTTTCACTTACACTATCCTTCTACTGTAGTAGATCGATGATCGAGAGTGCTCCCGAAGTGATCTTCAGATCAAACGTCTCATGTCCACTTTGGGTCTTCGACATTCAGTACTTCGGGAATTTGGGCGAGTGCTGTTGGTAAAACTCCCGAAGCAAAAATCCTCGAGTGACGTAACTTACTTGTGTCACTTGATGACATGTCATGAGCCAAGGAGCTTCCACGTGTCACTTAGTTTCATGATTTGCATGCTCCTAAAATGATGATTTCAACTTGACACTTGTCATTTTCTGACTGTGCCACATGTCCTTGCTGATGTAGACTATTGACGTGGTCTGTCATAGTTTCTTGACGACGTTGATGTAGATATCCCAATGTGACACATGTTCATATCCTAGATATAATGGTCAGGAAAGTATCCGAAGGGTATATCAGATCGGCGACTGAGAGTAACTTCAAACCTTCATCCTTCAATACTTTGGGACTTTTGACATTTCTTAGTGGTGAAACTCCCAAAGGAATTCTCTCGGAGTGACGTAACTTTCTTACCTCACATGTTGACATGGCATGAGCCAATTTCCTCTTGACGCTTGTCATCATTTGATTATGCCATGTGTATTTTCTGACATGGTCTACCGACGTGGTTTGCTGCGTGTCCTTGCTGATGTGGTATTCCATATGCCATTTTGCTGATGTGTTATGCTGAACAACATCCCTGATCCAATGGTCCTTATTTTTCCTCCAAATCTGACGGTCCTTATTCATTTCAGATTTCTGGGCTTCGAGTATTTCAAGTTTCAAACTATCCTAAGCGTAACCTCCTCGCATATTTATACCTGAACTTAAATGTTGTTTGTTGATCATGATCCTAGATCGATGGATTGATCTGTTTTCATTGAAACTCCTCTAGCTTATCCTGTCCTTCCACTCAGAACATGATCCGATGACTGAAGAGAATTTAGTTAATCAAATTCTCAATTGTTTTTCCCCACTTATCCTGTCCTTCCACTTAAAATTGATCCAATGGTTGTGAAGATTCTTGAAGAAGATCAATGGTCAACACTGATTGTAGAACTACAACTTGTGAGTGATTTAAATCATCACCTAAACTCCACAATTGGAAGTTATTCATTGTTGGTGAGTTAACCATAATCGTTGATCTTCGAAGCTATAAGATCAAACAATACTGACTAGTTGCGGGATTGGAACAAGCACAATGTTTAATTCTCCTTTCAATCTCTGCAATCTATATCTGTCGTAGATTTTGTGATTGCGCATCTGATGGTCACGATTTAATATGACTTAAATTGGTTATTTTTTGGATCAACCGTAGTTGTATATATTTGAATCTATGAGATATGATGATCCAGGAAGATTGCGAGATTGTAACTGGCAAGTAGTTTAATTATTCTTTCGCTCCCCGCAATTCATCCCTACCGTTGATCTGGATTGTAGATCCGACGGTCTTGATTTGAATTGAGTTTTATCGCGCCATCTCTTCTGAGATTTTGATCTTCATTCGTTAACTCTCCTGAGATTTAATCTATGTTTGACATCAGTCATTATATACTGTTTGACTGGTCATCCAATTTTTATTCTAAAATTCATTTCGCCATCTCTTCTGAGATTTGATCTACATTCGCTAACCCTCCTGATATTTTATCATAGGAACATTTTTTATCTGATCATGATCAACAATAATCATGAATTTCTTCATACTATTTATTTATTCTAATATACTGTGCAATGAACTTTTCTTTCTGAGATTCAATCTTCATACTTTTCACTCCTCCTCCTGAGCTTACGCTTTCGATCTCTGCATACTGTTTGACATCTTCTGTAAACTGATATACTGTTGAAATCAATGACAATATTATTTGTGGTAATTCATCATTAACAACAGATCATCACATTGACTGTTGACATCAATGACACTATATCCAACAATCTCCCCCTTTGTCATTAAGGGCAACACTAACTTCATATACAAAACTCCCCCTGTGATGATGATTTCTTCTTATGAAGTTTTGATTCTTTCCTCTTATGAAGTTTTCTCTCCCCCTTTGACATCAAATGGAAAAGGGTTTTTTCTCCTGTGATAAAGCTCTGTATGTTACTAACCATAATCTGAACTTGGGTTAGTCTTTCTATAGTCATGTTCTTCCTATCATAGTTGAATGACTCCCCTTGTCAATATACTCTCTTTCTGCTTCTGAATACTCCCCCCCTTTGTTTCTGAAAAGGTATCTCTTCCTGACAAGGTTTCTTCCCTTATTAATTTACTAACTTATTATCTCAATTGATTGGGATTTTTGTGTTTCAAATGAGTAGTCTTCTTGATACAAATTTTTGTAGTGATCGAGTCTTTTCAAAACTTAATCCAATTACTTTCTTATTTACTAACCAAAAATTCCCTTGATTTTTTACTGACTGTTCTCCCCCTTTGTTTCTAAAAGGGTAGATTTTTCTGACAGGGTTTCTCCTCTTGTTATCTCTACAGAATGTCATGTACCTCATTTTGTACATCAGAATGATGCTCCTGCAGATGTTGTTGTCCTACTCGAACACTGTGCAATTGTGGCTCATCTTATTCAAACAACTATTGGATCTGCCCATTGATTCTCATTGGACTTTAACCAGATGTATCCATCTTTATCCAAGATGCTTCTTTACTATTCATTGCTCTAAAGTTGTTTGAGACAACTTTATACTATGCTTGTCACATGACTGCAATTATTTTTGCAACAATTAACTTCACT
>JZKD02S1820845.1:446016-458794 GCA_000966675.3 Picea glauca | reverse complement strand
ATGTGTACTTGGTATTTTGGCCTTCATGTAATACATCCCTCCTCCACATTGACTAGGGATTGTGACATAGGTTATTCCATGGTGTCAAGGTGTATGTGACACTTACACGACACTTTACGACACTTAGGGAGAAGTACCTAGGTGTGCAAATTTCATGTGTAACAGAATGCCCCCTAAAGTGTGAGGTCAGAAGAGAGAACGATGGCCGAAACACTTTACAAATATTTAAAGCAAGATTTTGGACTCGAAGAACCTGGTAGAAGCTGCACACAAATATCCAACAAATATTATGACATGTTTCAAACCCAAGGTGGGCATACCTATTCTTGGGTGATAAAGACTTGCAATATATGGCCGCCATAAAATACATTGTGGATCCATAATTATATTGATAAAAGGGATAGCCACCGAGGATACAATGTGGATCTATACTCCTATGACTTGAACTGATCATAGCCACGAAGAATACACAGTGGATCTACAAGATGACAAGACATAGCCACGACCAATACAAAGTGGATATATGTATCAGTATATATGTCATTGTTCAAAAGAAACTCCTTTGCAACCTGGGAAAGGTACATATAAGAGTGATCACTCAACCCAGGGTCTTCTTACCGATCCTGATGTAGTACGAATCTAACGAATGTGAATGGATGAGATGAAGTCGAACATCCATGGAATCATCCGATCAGAGGTTAATGATGTAAACCCATTGTTGAACGTGAGGAGGCCTGCCATTGAGGCATGCAGGTCCCAAAGTACTAACTGGTTTCTAAGTCTATTTCCTGGATAATGTGTTGAAGTCGACAGGAATAGACTCGTCAAAGGAGGGCCTTGATGTATCCCCCATCAATGACATGAAACAGACACAGAGATGTAATTGGTAGATCAAATGAACATGGACTGACATGGGTATTGAGACAAGATATTTGTGATGGTTGACTCTTGAGGCAGATACTTCCCTTGAACACTGAGGCACGACAGCAGAAACATGACACAGACCAAAACACGATGATGTAGTGGATACTGTGAATTTTTTCGAGTGACCCAAAGGAGTAAGAAAAACTCAGAGGATTGGTTCAGATAAGAGGTTCAACAGATTAAGATGTGTGCAAAGACAAAGTGTCGTGTTCAAAGGAAACTCTAAGAGTTACTGGTAATGTTCTCAAAAACTGCTTGGCTTGCTTCTTTCAATTTTTTCCCCCATCCAGATAGATGAGTACCTCTTTTTGATTTAACGAGCTCGAGGAGGGTAACACATTCTCGATATAACTCACCTTCAATAAGTTCGTCTTCGTTTGTTTAATGAACTGGAAGAAGTAAGGGTTCGTTCCCGTATGGGCTTGTCGATGTTTGTTTAACGAGTCCAAAGATAGAAAACTCGAAGGTTTTTCATGATTATAGAGCCTGGAAAAACACTTAAAAGAGAACTCTCTCAGTTCCTTTTTTCGTAAAGTAGTCTGATGAGACCGAAAAAGAGATAAACTATTGCTCAACAAACATTTTCTTCAAACACTTTAACGAGCGTGAAAAGAACAAGGTCGCTCGACAATATTTTCATGTTTAGAGAGTCTGAAAAGAACTTAAAGATGACTCCAATGTTGTCCTTTTTCGTAAAGTGAGTCTCGTGAGGCCGAAAAAAAGATAAACTACCACTCGAAAAATGCCCTTTCAAACCTTTTAACGAGTGTGAAAGGAAGCAAGATCACTCGACAATATTTTCATGTTTAGAGAGTCTGAAAAGAGCTTAAAGGAGTTTCCAGGAGGTTCCTTTTTCGTGTATCCATACAGGTCCAAAAAAGAGATAAAAGTCTACCCAGATGCATTCTCATGTATTTACGAGCACGAGAAAGAACAAAGACTAAGCTCGGTATGCCCCCAAATTGAAAGCTAGTGGCTTAACTCCAGAATGATCATCAAAGGATGGAGACATGCCCTCCAAGCTTCAATTCATTCACCGACTTTGAGGTTGTCACCAATTTCTCTACTAGATGAGAAAAAGGATAAGGGTGGATGAAAAGAAGGTTCAAGAGAGGTGACTATTTCATTTTTTAACGAGCTTGACACAGGAAAAGAACTATGCTCAGGGTTCTAGATTCGATCCCCAGATTGTTGTTTCATTTTTTAATGAGCTCGCTACAGAGAGGAAAACTATGCTTGTGAACTCTGTTTCATTTTTTAACGAGCTTTCCATAGAGACAAGAAAACTATGCTCGTGGACTCTGCTTGATCATGGCTTCCAAGAGGATAACACTCTAGAAGGATACCATTTCAAGGGACAAAACTTGGTCATGGTTTCCAAGAGATCTTTGCTAGATGGAAGATAATCACTCTGGAAGGAACACATGTCGAGGGTCGCAACGGGGATAAGGAGATTAGGTTCGAATAGCCCTATCGAAGAAATCACCATGTCAACTACCAGATCCAAATCATCGGAAGTCGAAGGCATGGGAGACGATAGAAAATTGACATCAAGAGGGGAGATAGACTGTATATCTTCCCTAATTTCTTCACGAGGGGGAAGAAAAAAGGATTGATGATGGTTATCATCCTAAGGTAGCTCCTCAATGCCCAAAATTTCCATGATAGATTCATTTGAGGGAAAAATTGGGGAAATGTAATTGATCACAGATGGCAAGGAACTCAACTGTGATTGCAACGAGGAACCGTCAGGTGACTGTTGTAGGAAAATCTCCCCGCGGACAGGTAGATCGCCTCTAGAGATTGAACTTAACCCTAGACAGAAAAATGCTTAACGTGGACACTGACTTCCTTTCAAATCTATCTAAACTAATACATGAGAAGGAAGGACAACATAAGTACCTCTTAATCGATGTTTGTCCCTGCACGCTCCGAGTTGCGCTCCAATCCTTTGCTCCTCGCTGAGTTCTGTAGACAAACAAGATGCAACCACTTCCTACTCTATTGATATTAGCTTGAAAACAGATCTACCAATTAATGATAAGTTCATGTAATCATCAGACACAAACTAGAAAGAAACAGGCCAAGCGTGTCATATTAATGAGAATGACGATAGCAGTGCTTACAATCGTAGATGCGAATGCGACAGCTTCATCAAGTCCTCTTCGTATAACCCTTGCTCGAAAGATCCACAACCTGGTTGATAGAAGCTTTACTGATCACTTCTCCTTTGGCTGACTATGTGTTTCCTATGAGATCATAGGTTTCATGCTAGCAATTTCTTTCCCTTTCCACCATCATAGAGCTTGCTTATATAGGTTGGGAGGAGCTTAACCTCTTGAGTCATGTTTAGAACAAGTTGGGAACCTCCTCCTTAGATCAGGGATCTCTTAATGAAACCAAGAATTCGAGTACAACTGCCTCCTAATATCGAAAGATCGTTTCCTTATTCTCCTCACCGGGCTAACAACTGACCCAGATTAGGGAGCGCTCCTTCAAAAGGGGCATCAAAGTGCTAGAACGCTCCCAGAGAAGCTCAAGGGGAGCACTAGTGCTTCAAAAGTGGGCAGCACTCCTATAGAGGGGTAAAGGAGCGTTATAAAGCTCCCTGAGGCCTTATAGGGGAGCGCCAGTGCTCCTAAGGCTGTTTCAGGGGAGCGTTCACCCTCAAAATTCTTGATTGGAAGCCCTTTTCAGGTGTTAAGAGATGTTTGACTCCAGTGAACCAGTTCTCCTTCTTCAAACCAAGTACATAAGATGTTTTAAGTGCCTCCTTAGTGTCGTCATCAGGGCAGTATGCTCAAACAACATTTGCGACACTTGTAACCAACTTGCGACACTTGCAAAATTTGTAAGGAAGTTGCGACACTTACGAAAATTGAGAGGAATATGCGACACTTATCCAGTTGAGTGATTTTGATGTGTAACAGTGACAATAGATGTTGGTCATCTGACGAGGGAGAATCCGATTGGATAGAAACATATGATGTTTCGGCTGGACTAAGTGGCACAGAGTCACCTAGTGCATCGAATTCCAATGGACTAGGTACAATCCAAGGGTCAGATGATTCCAAAGATTGATAAGCCGCGGTCGAAATCATATCGATAGTGGCGATATGATGTGTAGTCAGTGGAAGTGGTGTAGGGAAAGTACCCATGAGGATAGAATATTTTAGTAAGCCAACACCAATGCTTTCATACGTGATATTGTGGTATCCCAAGAAAGGAATATTGTTGGTAGAGGGAGCACGAGCATCGGTCGTGCAGAAATCCAACTGATCAACAATGACAATTTTTCCCTGATGAGGAAATTGGACACATTGAGAAACTGACAAGGCAACAACAGTCATAGCATAAAACCAACTTCTTCCACGTAACAAGTTGTAATCGAGGGGAGCATCGACCACCTCAACATCAACAGTAACAGTTTTGCCACCCAATTGGATGGGCAGGGACTGTAAAATCCCATGGGGATGAAAACCTCGCCCATAGAAGGCACGTAACATCGTTGGGGATTTGTTAAGTGCGGGTGATTTTAAACCTTTTCAACATGCTAAATACATGACACAAGTTGAGGCTCCCTCATCCAGAATAGTTCGGTGGATTTGTTGATTGTGAACAACAACATCAGCTTGGAAAGAAAGTTGGTGGGAGAGTCGAGATGCATAATTTTCCAGGTTAAACATGATATGGTTGGATGACTTAGGATCAATAGCACCAATAGTGTCCAAGAGCATGCTATGTTTATTGGGGTAGTATTGTAGAACTTCTAATGCAGACATAGCACATGGTGCTTGAGCCAAATCTTCAACAATATTGTATTTTTGGGTGGCACATGAACTAGGATTAAAGGTAGATTTATGTATAGTTCTCTTAGGAGGGTGAAAGATAGAGTCAAATGTAGGTTTTTCAATCTGAAGTGGTCCAAACAGAGGATTAACCGATGGAAGACTAATGGAGGACAATGATGGATCCGGTAAATTAGCGGTATAGTTAGTGTCTTTTCCTTTATCAAGGTTACCTGGTGTGTCATATGTCCTAGAGCGAGTGTTCAAATTAATCCCATTAAACATATAAATATGTGCACTCGACGAGGCCTCATCATTAGGATGGCTAGAACCGCCCCCAGGAGAGGGGGTTTGAGAAACCATGGATTGTTGCTGTGGAAAAGGCTGAGTAAGCACAACGGGTTGTGACTTTCCTTGGAAAATTTTGGCCACTTCATTATGAAGTGGATAGTCTCGAGTGTAGTGATCATCACCAAAAGCGATACACAGGAATTTCAGTTTTCGTTGTGGTTTCATTTCGGTAGCAGGTGTTTGACCTTGATTTTTTTGTTGTTCATTGTTATTTTTTGATTTATTCTTTGTCTTCTTCTTACCTCTGGATTGTTGTGAAGGGGCATATTGAATTGCATTCACCTTAGAGATATGATTTTGGGGGGAGGTAGAGGAGAGTGGTTGATTGGGAAGTAGATTGAATTTTGACGAAACCAATAACACCATCCGCATGAGATGAGGATGACGACATGGATGGATCAGTATTAGCTCGAGCAACATTCAGAAGAAAATCATACAAAGTACCAGATTGTGAATAAACCAAATCTAAGTATTGAGCCCAAGCAATGGATTGTTCCTCTGTGACCGTGCCACCCATAGCAACATCGTGAGCGATCGGGGGTAAAAGTGATTTAGTAAACCATTATGCCAATAATATGTCAGGAATGATTACCTTGATCATCCTTCGTCGTCGCCTCCACTCATGAATATGGTCAAAGATATGCACAGATTCAGTTTGACGAAGGGAGGTCAAGAGTTCAGTACTCGTCTCGTAGCGAATAGGTAGTTGAAAGTGTGTGAGGAAAGACATGTCAAGGGAATTGAAATTATGAAAAGAAACATGTGGTAGTTCAATATACCACTTTGTTGCCGAGCCTGTAAGTGTTCGCTGAAAAATATGCAAATGTACAGAATTGTCCATGAGGGAGTTTGATGAACACCACAAATGGAAATTCATCACATGGTTGTTTGGATCTTCACCAGATTTTCCGTCAAATTTCAAGATATCAAAGGGAAGTTTAGCTGGAATGACTGGCCAAACCAGTGAATGAAAAATAGGATCATTAGTTAGCCGAGACAAGTCTAGGAGATCCAAAGTCGCAAGGAAAGGTAGCTGTCGGTTAATTTACAGATGATACTGGTGCGGCATAGGAACACCAGTAGGACCATAAACTGGGTTAGGTGGATAGTTGTAACCAGTAGGTCCTCCTACATACGGTTGTTGCTAGCCAGGATAAGCAAGATTCGATGAAGGATGAGAAACATATGCATAACCTGGCGGGTTCTTAGCATTATAGGCCAGGTGATTTGCTTGCCCATGAGGAGGATAAACATTTTTCCCTTGAGGATGGTAAGGAGTAGATCCTAGAGGCGGATACACATTAAACCCATGAGGAGGATAAGACTGTGGTCCCAGAGAACTCCAGGTGGTGTTTGGGATGCTGCCCGGATAAGGTTAATTGTAAGATGTTCCGGAAGGAACAGGATTTGATGCTCCTCCTAGTGGGTCATGATATGAGTGCCCCCCAATGTGGGGTTGAATAAAAGTGCCTCCTGAAGATACTCACCAGGATTGTGAAGGGTTTCCAGGAAATGACGGTTTCCCCCCTGCCAGTGATGGATTAACAACCGAGGTATGACTGGGAAACGAAGATTTCCCTCCAGGAGGAGCATGAAAAGGGGGTTGTCCCCCGAGAGGGGTAGGCCCACCATAGAATGGTAGTCCTCCAGGAGGGAAAGGTTCGTTAGATGGTGGTTTCCCTCCAGTCGGTTGTGTTTGGCTAGCAGGGGTCTACATTCTCGGTTGAAAAGATGTCCCAACAGGTTCGTGTGGAACATGTGGAGCTGTAGAGTAAAAGCTTGTAGAAATGGGGGTAGGGATTGAAGTGACTTGGATATAAGTAGAGGTGATGAGTCCAGCATTACGATGGACATGTGATGGCATAATAGTAGGGATAATAACCTGATCGACTGGGTGATTCATGGTTTGATCGGATGGTCCTGTTTCACTAAGAGGGTCATGAGGATGAAATGGTTTTCGAAAGGATTCAAAATTTTCATAGATATCATGTCCCGATGAAGTCCTCCATATAGAATGAGTAGGTGTGGGATTGGTATCTACTACGGTGCTAGGACAAACATGAGTCCTATACTCATCACCAAAGATTGGTTCTGTGGATTCCATATATGTTTCGGTAAAAGTTCTCTCTGGTAATCGTTGAACCTCTTTGTCTATGACGTTCCCAAGGGAGTCTAAACGAAGAAAAAGTGGTTCGAGAGGGGTTACCAACACATATGTAGTGGGATTTTCAACCGCAACCAAAGCACCTTTTGAGTTATCTAACGGAGGAGCAATAACACTTCCAGCGTCAGATTGATTTTCTACCTCTCTATGGTAGTTGTCTTCTGGAGGGTTAGGAGGTAAGGGTTGATAGCCTTCTGGAGGAAACCCTTGCATCCTATGTGATCGACGAAGACCTTTATCATATACAGGCTCAATTTTGGAGAATAACATAACATGCTGAAAATCTAGGGCCAACTAACAAAAAGAAACAACATACGCTAATAAAATCTAGGAATCAACCAAGCAAACAAAAATTCTCTCGATGATCGTACTAGTTGGTGATGAAATCCAACGTCGCGTGATGAAGTTGAGAAGGGGCTAGGATATGGTGGAATAGTTACAATGGTGACTTGATTAACGAACTTTCACCTTGGTGAAATCTTCCACACAATAATTGTGGATTTACCCTCCAAGGAACCTGAGTGAGTTTGACCAATGTCTATTCTAGGTACAGTGAGACTTCCCTTCATCGTCACCTTGTGTAAGTACCTAAATATTATGGCAACTAAAGACACAAATTCGTAGTTAGTCCCTAGGTGGGTACAATCAATAGTCTGATCTGAAAAGTATGGGCAGGATAACAAGTCTGAAATCAACCCGAGAGGATTCCATGCATAATCGTGGGTATACCTTCAAGTGACCCCCAATATATGATCTAACCACTACAAACAGTTGAACCACGGAGGGATAATCTCCATAATTTTCCTGAATGCGACCTCGTGCATAACCCCTGTGTGAGAGGGGGATCCCAGAAAACCGATGTGACAATTGGATTTGACTCTCCCTAGCTCAGGATGCTAATGTTTGTTTTGAAAATTTTGGAGAGTTGTACTCACAACCTAATCCAAAGTGCTAACCCTAGTCTAATGTTGGTGGAAGATCCTAAAAACAAAAAATGTTCTAGATAATTTTTAATTAGCGTTCGTTTTAAAGATATTCTTTACTCAAAGGGTGTATGAAAGTGAAACCGATGGAATGATGACTCAATTCCCAAAAAATGCATAAAAGATGATAAGCAATCGTTTCTTTTCAATGAATGCCTATTTAAGGGAGATACAAAGAGTTGCTTTTACTATCAAACACTAATAAAGAATGTCCTCAATCAATTTGTTCACAATCAAATCCAATGTAATGCTTAAAACATTTTAGAAATACCTTCTAATATGCAAATCAATCACTAAGATGTATCTTTGTCGTTTGTATGCGAATGATGATTAATTCAATGAAAAAAATTCTCCTGCCAACTACCCTTTCAGATCATGGAGATTCGGACAAGCATAAGTAGATTTCACACAAAAAACACACCCTCTTGCTATGATCGAAACAAGAAGCAAAATGAAAACAAAATATAACAAAGAAAATCAAGAATCTAAAACAAAAGAAATATGCTAAGAAAAAATGACCTCAAAGAACCAAATGAGATGATTCACAGATTTTTGATGCCCTTCACCAGAGTTCCCGCTCACTCAGATAAGAGAGAAGAAAGCAGTGGATTGATTCCAAGTTCTCAATAGTAGAAAAACTCAAAATCTGAACAAGAAAGTGCTTATTTCTCAGAAAGCAGAGTGTCAAAGGTCAATATGAAGAAGCATTGAAGCACAAAGAAGCTGAGCAAGGGAAAAAGCAGAGACTCGACTGTAGAAAAGACAATTCTGGAAAGTTTTTTGCAGAGGAAAGTCTAGCGCTCTGGTGTAAGGGGAACCTGAGTGTTATAATGCTCTGCCTAAGACCAAGGGGGAGCGTCAACACTCTGCTAACATAGGCAAGGGAGAGAAAGGCTTCCACAGCTCAGAAAATTGTCAAAAAAACCAAAAACTCAGTCAAACTTTGTCAATCAAGATGAATGTGACGGAATAAGGATTCAATTAGCATATGAAATCAAACATACGGGGTGAACAAGTTCTAAAATGAACAAAGGGTAAGACAAGGACTATGAGGAAAACCAAAATTGAAAGTTTTGATTCATCCCTAGTGGGGTCGCCAATTTCTGTTGAAGGAAAATATCCCTGCAGACAAGTAGATCTCCTCTTGAGAGCTAGACTCTTAACTCTTAAGACAGAAGGTGCTTAACATGGACACTGAATTCCTTTTAGATCTAGATAAACTAATGTGTGAGGAGGAAGGAGAAAAGAAGTACCTTTTTACTGGTGTTTGTCCCTGCATAGTCCGAGTTGGGCTCCAATCTTAAACTCCTCGATAATCCCTGTAGACAAGCAAAGATACAACTAGCTTCCTACTCTACTGAGATTAGCTTGAAATAGATCTATCTATTAGAGACAAATTCATGTGATATCAAACACAGACTTGAAAGAAACAGGCCAAGCATATTATATTAATGAGAAAAACAATGAAAAAAACTTACAGCCATAGATGTGAGTGCAACAACTTCATCAAGTTCCGCTTGTCCAAACCCTTGCGTAAACAGTCCACACAAAGAATGTTGATGCTCCAAATGACATACCACTCATGAGATCATAAGTTTGGTATAATTCTCAATCTCCATTCCCCTTCCTCCATGGAAATCCCTCATTATATAGGATTTGGAGACTTAACCACCATGGAGAGGATCTCTGATCAGATCCACTAAGAAAGGAATCTCTAAGATATTTAAGGAGAAAATATATCTTAAGGATTTTGGGGAGGAAATATCTCTCAAGGATTTTAAGGAGGAAATATTTCAACCATCCATGAGATCCTCCACCTTCCCTAAAAAATAGGAAACCAAATGTGAGGTGGATTATCACACTTAATTACTTTCTTTTTCATGAATATTAATAATAATTCATGTGCACTTGATTCTCACACTCAATCAAATCATTTTCCATGAATATTAATAATAATTCATGTGTACTTGGTATTTTGGCCTTCATGTAATACATCCCTCCTCCACATTGACTAGGGATTGTGACATAGGTTATTCCATGGTGTCAAGGTGTATGCAGCACTTATACGACACTTAGGGAAAAGTACCTAGGTGTGAAAATTTCATGTGTAACACAAGTTATTGCACTACACAGGGCATCCAAATGCAACACATTGTTCCATATACACCACAACAAAATGGTGTTGCCGAGAGAAAGAACTGCACATTAAAAGAAAGGGCTAATTGTATGATCAAATCTAGGAGACTAAGTCTAAAGTATTGGGCAGAAGCCATCAACTATTAAAATTACATAGTAAATCACACTCCCACAAAGTCTCTTAAAAATATAACACTGAAATAATCTTAGACTAAATTAAACCATGTGTAAGTCACTTTCGTGTATTTGGAAGTATAGCATGGGCTCACATTCGTAATGAGAAAAGGAAAGAATTGCAACCTAAAGATGATAAGTGTATATTTGTTGGTTATTATGAAGATGTAAAATGTTATATACTTCTTCAACCAAATTGTAATGAAATTATTATTAGAAGAGATGTAAATTTGATGAAAATCTCTTGGCCTGCGACCGTAATTCAACGTTTGTGCCTTCTTTGGCTTGCGATCCTAATTTGGCGTTTGTGCCTTCTTCGTCCTGCAAGCCATATTCGGCGTTTGTGCCTTCTTATGTTTTGGTTTCTTCTTCAGATGATGATAGTGAGGATGAAAATCCACCTCCACCTTCTCACCTTCCTCCATATGAGTCCTTTGAACCTAAACCAACACCAGCTCCAACTCCACCACTTCCTAGATGGGTTCGTTCAACATAAGAAGTATTTAGTGATCTTGTCAGTGATCCTTTAGATTAGTGTCAGACACATTCATAGTTCCATATATCATTTTCTATTTTGGCTCAAGTTTCAGAGACTCGTGATCTAGAGATATTTGTAGAATTTCAGGTCATCCAGATTGGGATACAACAATGAATGAAGAGTATCATTCTTTAATGGAAAACGATACTTGGGATCTTGTACCTCTTCCAAAAGGAAGAAAAATTATCATATGTAAATGGGTATACAAAACTAAGTATGCATCATATGGAAGTTTTGAAAGACACAAGGCTCAGTTATTTTCCAAAGGATTTTCCCAAGTTGAAGGAATTGACTATAATGAAAAATTTTCCCCTTTAGCCAAAATGAATTCCATCCACCTTGTTCTTTCCATTTCTTCCTCACATAAATGGGAGGTCCATCAGATGGATGTTACATATGCCTTCTTGCATGGTGATTTGCAAGAATAAATCTACATGGAAAAACCTCGTGGCTATGCCCAGAATGACTCTAGCCTTGGTTGTCACCTTAAGAAATCTCTTATGGTCTTAAGAAAGCTCCTCGAGCTTGGTATGCCAAAATGGAAAACTCTCTTATTGCCACTAAATTCTCTATATTCCATTATGATCCTAATGTCTATACCAAGAAAGTAGGAAACCATATCATAATCCTTTTCCTTTATTTTGATGACCTTATTCTTACTGGTGGTGACTCAAAACTTTTAAACCATGTGAAAACTAGCCTTAAGAAGAAATTTGAAATGATAGACTTGGGATTTTTGCACTATTTCCTTGGCCTCTAAGTTTTGAAAACCAATGAAGGAATTTTTCTTTCCCAGTATAATTATGCTTTTGACCTTATTCATTGCTTTCACATGGAAGATTCTAAACCAACCCCTTCTCCCTTCCTGTCTAGAGTCAATCTTGTTGCCACTTGTACTTATCCCAAAGTTGATGCCACCTTGTACCATGAGTTAGTTGGTACTCTCTTATAATTGACTCATACCCATCCTTATATTTCCTTGATTTTTGGTTATGTTGCTCGGTATATGCAAAAAACCCATGAAATCCATTAGAAAGAAGCTAAAAGGATACTTCAGTATGTCTGAGGTACAGTTCAGTTCGGGATACATTACAGTTCAGGTGGGACTCCTTTATGGGTTGGTTTCACTGATTCATATTGGGTCAGAGGCCCTAATGATCAAAAGTCTACTGCAAGTTATGTTTTCAGCCTTCGTTCACTTGGGCCTGTAAGAAACAACAAGATATTTCAATTTCTTCAGCAGAAGCAAAGTACCGAGAAAAGGTAAATGCAAGTCAGGAATCCTTGTGGCTTCGATAGATCCTTTCAGAGTTTGGATTCCAGCAGCATAATCTGACCAACCTTTGGTGTGACAATCATAGTTTCATCAAGCTCGCCAAAGACCCAATTCAAAACCAAAGCAAAAAACACATCAATAGTACACATGCACTTCATCAGAAAGCTCATTCATTATCAAGTTATTGAAGTGCTCTTTTTCCCTCCAGAAGATCAAGTTGTAGGAATTTTCACAAATTCTCTTACATAAGCAGAGTTTTCCAAACTTCAATATATGATAGGAGTTTAGGAAGTTGTCATCAAGGGGGGATAGGCTCTAATTCCTCCTTGCTTGTCCTATTGTGTCACTATTGTAAATCCTTCAATCCTATCCCAAGTTGTTCTTAAGGGGGGATGTTAGGATATTTAGACACTTAGGAGTTAGTTAAGATCTACTTGGTCTAAT
>JZKD02S1820845.1:391328-415266 GCA_000966675.3 Picea glauca | reverse complement strand
AAAAAGAGTTTCCTCGGCACATAAAGAGTCCATCCTATATAAGCTTAGGGCCTATTGGCCTTGTTGTAGTGAAAAATGTCATTTTCCAAACTCCAAAAGAGTTGGACCCATGTCTGTGGCACCAAAACTACATTAGGCTGCATAGATGGTAGGAGATCCTCAATCTCGATAATAGGAACTGCCCGACTGAGCACAATGAGGTTCTGCTACACCCGTATCAATACTCTCTCAGCCTCTTTAGCTAGAGGTCTCCCTGGGGCTATTGGTCTGTCAGCTGTTGTTGGTATTTCCTCTGGTCGAGGACGTCGCCTGGTCCTCGAGAAGTCTGTTGGATGCACTGGTCCCACATTTGTGCATAATAGATACATAGTTTTCAGATACTTTGATTCACATAAAAATGATATATATAAAAATAAACTAAAAAGTAAATAACTTTAAAAACAAACGTACCTATCTCTCCTCGCTCCTCTCCAAGAATCATGGGCATGTATGGATCCCTAGAAAAGTTGATTCTAGCATACGTACAATCCTCTATCACTGGAATATTTTTTTCCCACCAGTCGAAGAATTTATCATCGAAGGCCTCTATGGTCCTTCCTCCCCCCTGTTGTGGCAGTAATGTTGCCCACCTACACACTCCTGGGAAGGAGGCCACATGCCCCCATACTGTCTCTCGTGGAATCATGTTGGGTACCCTCTCGAAGAAGAACGAGCACAAAATGTTACCAAACCTGAAGTTTTTGTTACTCTACCCTCGACACTCTATGAGTTGTCTCTTCATGGAGTCAAGCATGGTCGTGCTCTAGTCGAATACTCATGCATTTAGGCACTTCATTGCACAATACATGTGCACCCAGGAGGCTTGATGTAAGGCCACGGATCGAGGGATCTGCTCAATAAGAAAAATGATCACCTTCAGTGAAATGTTGGTGATCTTATGGATAGGAACCTGAGAACCTACTTTCTCAGTGTCGACCTCACAATGCATCCCGATCAGTTCAACGATGTTGAGGGTCCCAGGGGGAAATGTACACAGGTTGACTAGTTCCCCTCTCTTCGAGAGGCCAATCAAGAAATATCTTTCCTCAGTCGTTGGAGTCAATGAATTCCCCTCAAGCATAAACACCTCTGTGTCAAGATGCCAATAATCCACCAAGGCATTCAACAGCCTGGGTTGTTCCCTCATGAATGGACACTAGTAGAACTTCCATAACCCACATTTTTTCAATGCATCGATAGCAACAGGGTCCTCATCAACCAAGATATTGATATATTCATTCTCCATTTCTCTCTAGTGGACATACATCATGTTACATGACAAGTTCAAGGGGGGAGTTAGCTCTATGTTTTTGAGGGTGTACGCAGGCTTTCTTGAACATAGTCGTGTATGCATGCAAGAATATTGTTTTCTACCCGTAGGCATATGTGGGTTTCCCTTAGACAGCCTGCGTACACGTAGGGATGCCCTTTTTTAGGAGGGTGTGCCCCCCAATAACTAAAAGAAATTTGAAATGGAAGTATGGAAATGCAAGAGGGACAAGTTTATACTTACTTGGTTCAAGCGGAATTTTGTTTCGTTCTCTGAAGCTTCCATAATCAACTCTTTTAGAAAAGGGGTATTTTTTTACCTTCTGGTTAATTTTCAAATTGCAATGGTGAAAATGAGCTGTCAGCTTCTATTTATAGACTTTTTTGGCCCTTTTGCCACTTTTTTGAACCCTTTTGTCATTTTTTATGGCTTGAAAATCATTTAACATGGTTCATGAGTTTCTTATTGGATGTCA
The DNA here is from genome assembly GCA_000966675.3 of Picea glauca. Taxonomy (NCBI): domain Eukaryota; kingdom Viridiplantae; phylum Streptophyta; class Pinopsida; order Pinales; family Pinaceae; genus Picea; species Picea glauca. Next base: position 413,482 of record JZKD02S1820845.1, on the reverse strand, counting down.
CGATGCACTTTTATTTTGGTTTGGTAAATTTTTTGGGGGGGAGATGGGTCATTTTAAAGGTCCTTTGGTAAAAGTCATTTTTTCCAACTTTTTGCATATAAGTTAGGATTCCACCTCCAGTTTCTGCATGTTGTCATCTTTTTTGCTTTGTCATAGGATCGATCCCACTGAAGTGCGACATGAAACTATCATTGCTTCTTTAGAAGTGTCGTAATTAGGTGGTAGAGACTACCTCTACATGACTGCCCTAGATAGATCCTTGTTGTATTTTGGCGTCCGTGTTGTCTCCTATGACTTTAGGCTCGGGAGTCCTTTTAGTCCTATCATGATTACGATATTGAGCCTCATTTGTTTGATGCACCATCACCTTTGGCCTCACCCTCGGGACTCCCAAAAATGAGCGTGCTTTGTTGTCTTTCAAGCTCGCTTTGAAATCTGAAAGTAACATCCAATGAGACTATATTTATGCTTTTCAATCTCGTCTAGATTAACTGAGAAAATTAACCTCTTGGAGTCTTCTTTAATCCCTTTTCGGACTCTCAAAACATGAAAACATTTTTGAGATATCTTGTTGTCGTTCACGCTCACCAAACTAAAATTTGAAGGCATGTCTGTCCGGCAGTAGTTTACCCATTTTTTGGTCTGGATCGTCAATTGTACGAAGAAAGTTATACTCTAGGAACTTCAGTTCGCTAGAAGAGAATTCTTAGGTATAAGTTTAACCCTTTTTTGGGCCTGAGGGACTAAATTTACGAAAAAGGAACCCCCATGGAGTCCATAGTTAATCTCTTTTCAGACTCCCTAAAATTGAAAACATCGTTGAGTGACCTTGTTCTTTCACACTCGTTAAATTGGTCTAGAAAAACATATACTGGCATGAGTTTACCCCCTTTTCTAGCCTGTAGATTATAGAGAAAAAAGGTACACCTCGAGAGATTCGTCTCACCGGGAGATTTCTCCTAAGTAAATTTAGTACTTTTTCAAGCTAAGGGGACTAAATCCAGAAAAAGGTTATGAGTCCATAGTTAAGCTCTTTTTAGACTCCTTAAAACTGAAAATATTGTTGAGTGATCTTGTCTTTGTCACACTCATTAAAATGGTTTTGAATAAATGTCTTTTCGGTGCTATTTTACCCCTTTTTTGAACCGACTAGACTATCTTCTAAAAAGGTAACCCAGTGGAGTCTTCTTTTACGTTTTTTCAGACTCTCTAAACGTGAAAAAACTACCGAGATTACCTTCTCTGGGCTCGTTAAAATTACATTGAAGGTGGTTTTCATTGTGTCTTATTAATTGCATTTTCTTCTCTACTTATTTGGCCTAATGTCAGCTCCATGTTTCTCTCAACTGAACCTTTGAAGCATGCCTTATACCCAAGACTTGTAGCACTTTTCCTTTGCGTCTTGACACCTTGACCCATGGAAGAATTTTACCGAGTGTCCTTTTCCTGCACATGTCTCTTTGCTCTGAGCATTAGTGTGTTCCTTTCACTTGGAACTAGTATTCTTGAGACACTCGTTCCTCCTTTGTAACGTAGCATTCTTTTATTCTTTTTCAAGATCTTTAAAATTATTGAAAAGACAAAAAAATAAAAAATAAAACCCAAAAAGAGGATGAGAAATATATATTTTTTTTTGGCACCACAATGACTTGCCCTTGGACAAAGCACATCCTTCCATTTGTTTGTCAATATTTTCAATATAATATGCCCTTAGGAAGTTGTTCTCGCTACATAGAGATGTGTCCTCCTCCATTTGGTTATTCTTCCAAACACATGGAGAGTTTGTGTTGCCTCCTGCATCGTGAATTTATGTCAATGTCATGCTGCATGAGTCTGATCATCTGTCATGCTATTGTCCAATGGAAGTTTCACCCATCCTAAGTCGGCCTTTCTGTAGTTTGTCTCTTGACCTCATGCCCGGCAATCCCAAAAGTCCAATCAAGTCCTTGTTCGAAATCAATGAAGTTATTTTCTTGATCATCGATATTCTCTTGTCTTTTCCCGACAAGCCGTCGAAGACCTCTGGGTAGTGAATTCATACAATTGCATTGCACTCCTACCCGAGTTTTGAATATTTGAAGTTGTTGCTCAAGATCTAAAGACCTCATCTCCAGCCATCAGGTGTTATTGGTTTCTTGAAGATGGATACTATACTTCCATATCTTTGATTTTGAGATGTAGATCGTTGTGTATTGCTCACAGCTACACTTTATATAGTTATATGGCATGGATCTGTAGTGTATTTGATTGGTAGCCATGATTTATTTCACCCCGAGCATGGGTATGGCTGCCTCGAAGAGACAATTGTTATTTTTGCAGATGGCGCCTCTCGAACTTTGGTCTTTAGCTCACTCGCTTCATACATTGGTGAAGATTTTGTAATGTATTTTGGCCATCATATGCTCTTCTGACCTCACACATTAGGAGACATCTGTTATAACCCTAAATTGCTCTACATATGCATACATGGCATCTGGCCCTCTTACTTGCAATTTTTTCCAAGCCATCACTAAGTTGCTCTTCTGAAAAACACTATTTTTGAAGATGTATGCGCCCTGCACCATTACTTCCCATGTATGTATGCCTGCTACACCACTACATCCCATGTACGTATTCTAGTTGCACCACTACAACCCGCATATACTCGCAAAATTTGCAAAATTAAAAATTTGCAGGGAATTCGTTGAGATTACGGGCTATTGGGTAGTTTACCAACAATAAAAACACATATATCCTATCACCCAACTGAATAACCATCCTTTTCACATCCCCCCCTTGCCCCAAGAAATTGCAGCCATCTTATGAGAATTTCATCAAAATTCCCCATTTTTCCCTTTTTCCTCCATCATAAAACCATTCCATTTCCCTAGAATAGTTTTGAGAGGAGAAAGATACACGAAGGCACACTTGGAGCTTGGTAAAGAGGAGCTCGGACTAGGTTCATGGAGTAGTAGTCGACCTTGTTGTAAGTGATCATTGTATTATCAATAAAAAAAATACTTTTCCTGTCCCGAAATATGATGTGTCAAATGTTTTCATTTTGATTCTAACATCTAACCCATGATTTATATATGAGATGCATGTTTGTAGTTTCCTATTTATCTATTTGTGAATGCAGGTCAGCCTTGGGAGGAGGTTTGTAGTCAGCGGAGCTATCAAGCGCGAGAGGATTGTCACCAGACGCAGAGTAAAAGGTATAGTTACTTGATCCTTCTCACTTTGTCTTTCATGTATGAGTTTGGGATATGTTTGGGGTAGTTAAAAAATTAGGAGACTTTTAGACGATTGTGATCTTCCTACATTGTAAACCCTGGTGTAAACATAGGGGGTTTTCCCTACTAGCAATGAGCAATCTCTCCAGGTGAAAGTTTTGCTGGGAATTGTTTCCTGGTGCAATTGGCATTAGATGTAGGTATTAGAGACTTCATGTTCACTCTATTGCTAGAATTCTGGAAGGGAAGGGGGGAAACCAAGGGACTATTAAGTAGAGAAGGGACACACTTCCTTGAGTGTGACAGGTGCGTGGGGAATGAGATGTTGTAATCTAGTTGCAACAGTGTGCACCTTGGATTGAGAAATTCTATTGAGTATTAGACCTTAGCCTGGAATTAGGAACCCTATTTCCCTAGTGGATTTAAGCCCCATCTCGGGGGTGACTTGTTGGTGAAAGTATATGAGAAACAGAGTCTATGGTTGGGAGGAACATCTTAGTTCTACGTGCAGTTGGTGAATTTCATAAAAGATAAGTGTCTTTATGTGTTTTTCTCATTTAATGTCTGCTTAATTATCTATGTTTAATATGGGTTTAATCCTTGTATATTGTTGCATATAAGTAATTGTTATTATTTTTCATTATGTTTCCTGCACACTTAAGTGTGGTGTTGATATTCATTGTTATAATTGTGCATGACTATGACAAATATTGTTATTTTTCTTGTTAAATTAACCTTATGATTTTTGGTTATGAGTCTTAAAGAAGAGGTTTGAATGGTTGTGTGTGCAGAGAATATTTTGTGTGCATCAGAGGCTGGATTTACTTGTGTGCATAGGGAAGTAGTCTACATGTACAAGTAGGACTGATTTGATAATGACATCAGAATGGTTGCACGCACAATAGTGTTGTGTATTCAGTATGCTTGTGCACAGTTGCATTGTGTTACTTCCACTTTTATAATTTGTGTGTCATGACTCAGCTTGAGATTGAGCGCATTACTTCAAGTGATACTATGCAGACTAGTGTTTAGAGTAGAATATGTGCAGTGTATTTTCAAAATATCATTGTTCAATAGTAAGCTAGATGGTGTTATAGTTGGTATTATAAGAAGTTTGGTAATGGGAATGTTACATATTCATTTCAGAGTGACAAAAGTTGAGATTGTGTGGCATGGCCCAACCTGGGTGGTTAGGGACGTCACATTATGGTATCAGATCTACGACTTCAACACTAAGCCTGCATGGGCCAAGTTTCTATTTAAGAAAAAAATTGGACAGGTAAGTGGACGAGTTTGGAATTATAGTGTGGACATGGTGCACCTAAAATAAGAATGCGTAAGTGTGTACACTAAGGATTGGGGCTGCATGGAGAAAAACAATTGTGGTGCATGTGTGATACTAATACGTGGTGTATATGTTGGATATTGACATCGCACATTAGCATGTGTTGAATACCAGTGCGTGCATGAGATTCAAAATAAAGGATACTCACAAAATGGTTCATAGTTTTCATGAAGTTTTCTCATGGATTCTTCTAACAAATCTTGTTGCTTGCACATTTTGTAGAATTATTGACGATTAGAGCAAGACAAAATCAATGTAGAATGTCAAAAAGCATGGAAGATGCATAGAGAGATTTTAGCCATGATAATGAATTCAAATATTTTTATGTCAGTTTGGGTGTTGATCGTACATAATCCAAGGAGGAGCGCATTAACTTGGTAGAAACCATAAAGGGATTGAAAAAAGGTGTCTAGAGCTATAAATTTGATCATGAAAGGCTTATAAAATCCAAGGAGAAACAAGATGACTTCAATTTCAAACTGATGCAAAGCTTTGACATAATAGAAAAGAAAATGGATAAGGAGACAAAGTCGAATAGGTAAAGAAGTCATTGGTCTCATGATGAGAAAATAATAGAAGCAAGAGGTTTTGATAGGAATCATCACGACTCACCAAATGTTTGGGTTGTGGTGGAGATCATATGCACAGGGATTTCCCTCAAAGAGGTGATAAAGCGAGGACTACACATAGTGTTCAACAAGTTGCGACAGTTGAAAACATGGGAAGAAATGTACCAAGGATTTACGCATCCTCAGATAACAAGCAAGTTGAGTTTCAGTCGCACATGATTGAAGTGGAAGGTAAGATTAATGAGCAACCCATTTTTATTTTAATTGATTCATTAGATAGTCATATTTATCTAGATGCTAAGATGGTGGAAAGATTCCAATTGCTGAGAAGAAAGCTTGGAAAACCTTTGTTGGTGCAGTTAGCTACAGGAGAAAAAAGGAAAACTAATTAGATGGTTAGGGCATGTCCAATGGAAATGAATGGAATGTGAACAAAAGATAATTTGAATATTATACCTTTGGGCACGTATGATTTCCTTATTGGTATGGATTGGTTGGACCAACATCATGTTGTTCTAGAATGTTACAATAAGACATTTATTTTCTTGGATGAGGAAGGGAACTTAAGGGTAGTTCAAGGAATTCCAAGAGTTGTAACTATCAAATAAGTTTCAGCCTTGTAATTGATGAAAAGATACAGGAAAGGATGTCAAGTATTTGCAGTGCACATGGAAGAGGCGCCTAAGGATAAAGTGTCAAGTGTTGAAGACTACACAATACTGAAATAGTTTGAGGATGTATTTAAAGAGATATCAGGGTTTCTATCAAAGAGAGATATCGATTTCTATATAAACTTGATTCCTAGAGAAACTCCCATATCCAAGACTCCTTATAGGATGAGTGCAACAGAGTTGAAAGAGTTGCATATGTAACTTGAAGAGATTTTGAATAAGGGGTATATACACCCAAGAGTGTCACCTTCGACTGCCCCAGTATTGCTCGTGGAGAAGAAGGATGGTACGCTGAGACTTTGTATCGACTTTAGGCAATTGAAAAAAGTAACAATAAAGAACAAGTATCCCTTTCCAAGGATAGATGACCTCTTTGATCAGCTGAGGGGCAGACAAATATTTTCAAAGATCGATCTCAGATGTGGATATCACCAAGTGAGAATTAAAGAAGAATACAACAACAAGACTTCCTTCAAAATGAGGTACAAACATTATGAGTTCATAGTGGTGTGATTTGGGTTGTCAAATGCACTAGTTGTATTCATGTGTTTGATGAATTGAGTTTTCAGAAGTTAATTAGATAATTTTGTCATTTTATTTCTAGACGACATATTTATTTACTCAAAGTCTAAAGAAGAGCATGAGCAACACTTCAGGATGGTACTGCAAGTATTGAGGGAGAATCATATTTATCTAAAGTTAATCAAGTGATAATTTTACCAATGACAGATTCATTATTTGGGTCATATAATTTCCAAGGAAGGGATTGTTGTGGATCTGGAAAAGATAAAATCCATTGAGGAATGGACAACACCAAGAAATTTCAAAGAGGTGAGGTCCTTTATGGGACTTGCAGGTTATTACAGAAGGTTTATTGAAGGATTCTCAAAAATTATGCATCCAATTACATCCTTGAAAAATAAATGTGTGTGGTTTGAATGTGCTTTGAATTGTGAAAGGATTTAGCACTTGAAGAGTTTGTTGACAAGTGTGCCAATTTTGAGAATTGTTGATTCAGATGTAGAGTTTGTTGTATGTGTAGATGCATGCAAGGAAGGGCTTGGTGGAGTCCTTAGTCAGAATGGACATGTGGTTTGCTACAAATCAATAAATTTAAAAGAGAATGAAAGGATTTATGCTACTCATGACTTAGAATTGGAAGCCATAGTGCATGCCTTGAAGATGTGGTGACACTATCTCATGGGTAAGAGATTTGAGTTGAAAACAGATCATAGTGGTCTAAAGCATTTTTTTAGACATCTAAGCTTAAATGCCAGACAAAGCAGGTGGTTATAATTCCTCGGTGAGTATGACTTTGACATAAATCATATCAAAGGAAAAGAGAACAAGGTGGTTGATGCAGTTAGTAGGAGGTGCACGAGATTCATGATACATCCATTATCATGTACAAATTGGATTTGTGCGACATAGTTTTAGAAGTTGTCAAATCTGATCAACGCTATGTGGACATAAAGGATACTTTACAACAAGGTTTGTCACAGTATAAATTTGAAGGTTATGAGCTAAAAGAGGATGGAATCCTTATGTATATGCACAGATTCTACGTGCTAAATTATTAGGAATTGAAAATTTTGTTATTGTCATAGATGCATAAGGTTCCTTATTCTTGACATCTAGGTTACCAGAAGACAATTTTTACAGTAAAAAATCAATACTATTGGCCATGTATGAAAAAGAAAGTTTCTAATTTTATTGCTAGATGCATTAAATGTCGAAAGGTCAAGACTGAGAATAGAAATCCAACTGGTTTGCTATAGCATTTTCCCATTCTTGAGTGGAAGTGGGAAGTTGTAACCATGGATTTCATTACTAAGCTACCTATGACTGCTAAGAAACCTGATTATATTATGGTAGTGGTCTACAACCTTACTAAAGCTGCCCATTTTATTCCAGTGAAGTCAGTGCACAAGGCATCCAATATTGCTGAAATATACATGCGAGGCATTACAAATTTGCATGATGTACTTAAGTGAATTGTGTTTGATAGAGATTCCAAGTTCACCTAGAATTTTTAGAAAGGGATATTCAAAGGATTTGGGACAAATACGAAATTTTTCACAAGATATCACCTTGAGACATATGGACAAACAAAGAGGGTAAATCGGGTGATTGAATACATGTTGAAGATGTATGTGATGGATAAACCATCGAAATGGGAAGACTACCTTCATTTAGTATAGTTTTCTTACAAGAATGGGTATCAAACATCTTTAAATATGAGCCCATTTGAGGCACTTTATGGTAGAAAGTGAAACACACTAGTGAGTTGGGACAACCCAGTAGACCACGTAGTAGTTAGATCAGATCTGCTCTGAGAAATGGAGGAGAAGATGGTAAAGATAAGGAAACATTTAAAGGTTGCCCAAGACATGAAAAAACATTGTACAGACAAAGGAAGAACCCAAAGAGAATTTAAAGTGGGTGACCATGTGTTCTTAAAACTGAAATCTAGACGCAGTTCCCTAAAGTTGGGAAATTGTTCTAAGTTGGAAGTGCACTACTGTGGGCCATTTCAAATCCTAGAGAGGATTGGTCCTATTATTCCCTGGCCTAGGGATAACTAAGCAGATCACCTCTTGCGGCCCACAGGTCCAAGACATGGAGTAATGAGAGTCGAATGAATTGAACATCGCCCCAGAGGGCCCCTCTTTTCTTCAGTGTAGTCCATTTATCAGCAAAAATAGTATCCATACCACCATCTCGATCCCGACGTAGTAGTGAGTCTTGCTCCATGAGGTAATGAGTCTGGGTATCATGGTATATATCACTCTGATTTTTGAAGCACTTGAATATGTTGTATTGAATCCTTCTTCATTTCATGACATTTTCTTGGAAATTATGCTCTTTTCCTCATTCATACCTGGAAGGGTGACATCGTGCCCTAGTAAGTTGATTTCCCTTTAGGATGGGTTGCCATTGGGTGGATCTATGAAATTTTTTTGTTCATTCCCTCCATACTTACCACTTTCCATATTTATTCCTCTCATCTCCCCTACCCTTGTTTCGGAATTGGTATTGGATACACAAGGAAGGGCTGTACCTTATCTCGTGGGAAGAAGGAACTAAAGGCCTGGAGGGTAAAAGTAGATGGAAAGAGTTAAAAGCCAATTTTGAAACCTTTCATATGCTTCACCCAGGGATCCACGAGAAGTGAAAATATTTTCAGTAATAAAAGGGGACCAATAAGATACATAAACACTCAATGTACTAGTTTATGGATAGGAGGTCTCATCACGAACCGACCTATTATGACCATGGCCATGTAGCGGTATGAAACTACCACCTATCTGGTCACCAAACCAGGGTAGTGGCTCTTGGTGGCATATCCAAGAGAAAGGGGGTCTCATCATGAACTATCCTTCTCATTTCCATAAAATTTTTGTGGATAACACTGTCACCTCTGGTCAATAAGCCAAGACAGTGGCCCTCAACTATTCCCTTGAAGCACAAGAGAAAAATATCAAAATAAATAAAGATAATAATAAAAGGAAATGAATGGGCTAGGAAACAATTATAGTTATGGAAAGGTACAACTATCCCTCTACAAAGTCACCCATAGGTAATACTTTACATTTCCTTGGTATCACATGCACCCCATGCCCAAACACTTACCCCATGCCACTGCATACACTCACATGACTTGGACTAGATCCCACCTAGGAAACACCCAAAAATTAAGTGAGGTTATCCCAATAGGACACCTTGATACCTTATCCAAACTTAACTTGTCAAATTACATAATGTCTTTGATATTTTTTCTAGGTTAAGGGGGGTTTGATGCAAATGTTTGGGTAATTTAATTATTGGATGTGATTTACATGCTATGATCCATGTGACATATGAACCCCTAGAGGGCATACTTGTTGTTGTTGTAGGAACTTTCTTGGTGGATAGGAACACATGAGGGAATGATTATCTTGTACCTTCATGGGGGCTTAAATCCCACAGATGGATGTTGAAACCCTAACCAGGGGTAAGAAGAAATCGAATACTTTCACTGGGAAAAAGAAGGAAATTTCCTTTGGAGGCACCCTAGGAGACCTAGACCCAGGGGGACCTTTCTCTTCCACATAAAATGTATCCCTTGAGGGCCTTGGGCATCACCATCATAGCCCTAAACATCATCCAAAGCTACGCTTTTCATTTTGGAGGCATTTATCAGCCTATTGGCATGTGTGCACATCATTTGGGAACTTTGTAGGCCAAGTGCCCCACTTTTATAGCTCAATGTTTTACTTGTGAGCCTCAAAGTCACCCTAGAAGGGAATGATGTCACCCTTGGAGGTGTCTTTAGATGCTAATTAATTTTTATTATGTCAAAAATGAATTTATTGTAAATTGGCCAGGTCGGCCTTATCTTTTACCTAAAATTAATTAAAGGTCAAAGTTTGTATAAATAAACTAAAGTACTCTCATTTTGATCATCAGAACTTGTCATCTAAGACAAGAGATTTGAAAATTTCTCCCTAATGAGGGTTATTGGCTGAATTTGGGAGGCACCATTCTTGTATAAGGCTATTTTTTGCAACTTGGATCAATCTTGGAAATTTTGTGGTGATCTTGCATCGTATTCTCATGATTATTCTTGGTGCAAGTAAGTAAAATCTGCATTTTTTTCATCTATTGAATGGTTTGTTGTATGGTTTTATTTTCTCATACAATATTATGAAATTTCATGGTGTACTTAATGCTTGAATTAAGAGACTTAAATTGATACTTTCTTACTTCTTATTTGCCAAGATTTTCATTGAATTGACCTAATAACTAGTGAAACCCTAGAGCCTTAAATTGATAGCACTCTAAGGATTTTGACTTTGTTATTGTTGCATAAATTTTACTCCATAAGAAGCCTAAGGAGAGAAAGGCATTAGGGCCTAGAATTTCCTACACCCTAGCATCTTGTCTCTTAAGGTCAATGCACAAGAGGACTTAGGTTACTACTTCTCCTATGCATTTTCCCTCTTAGACTTTTGTGCCTCATCATCATTTGATTTGCAGCTTAGAAGAAGCCATCCACCTTGACTCCATTCCCCTTGAAGGTACTAGTCCTCTTCTCCTATTCCTTTACAAGACTACACTCAACTTCACTTGCTATCTCTACTAACTTAATCTAACCTACTAACCTAGTTTTAAGGTACTAATTTGTTGTTGTTGCTAACACTGCTACAACCACTATATAGCAGCTCATTTAGCTTATAGGTTAACCAAACCAACCTAGAAAATTGCATGAAGCAAAGTACTATCAGTTGGAGTTAAAGTGTGTCTAAATTTCTTTCCACTAAGTGCATTTCTAAGGGTTTCTTGCAGTTATTATCATTCTTATTTTGTTTATGTTACTGTCACTTTTGATAGCCTCTTAGATTCATTTGTTGATTGATAAGCCACTCAGAATTTGTACTAGGAAAGCCACAATCATTAAATGCTAAAAGTATCTATTAAATTGCCTTAACAAGGTACTTTTCCGAAGTTGTCTATTGTTGTCATAGTTGTTAATTTATTGTTTTCATAAGTAATTTGACAGCCCTTTAAAATTCATTTTTTGGATTCTATTAATCTAGAAATTGAAAGTGGTAAAAGTACTATCATCGCAAGGTCTTTATATTTTTTATATTGTCCTAATAAGTTACAATTTATGGATTTATGATTATTGCTACACATCTATCTTTATTGCATAAACATTCTCGGTAGAAAAATTTATATTGAAGTCACTAAATGAATGCATTGATATCATTGGATAATGTTTGTTGTTTCTTTGGTAAAGGGAAGGTATCATTCACCTTATTTCCCATTAACCCCCTTGACTTAACCATTCCAAGTGACTACATTCATTTGAGTGACCTAGAGAGAGGGGTGGTATTATCTTGTCGTATCTTCCTTCATCAACCAACTAGGTCCTGGGACATATCCCTTGGAGTGACGTTTTCCTCCTCCTAAAGAGAAAGTGGTACCCTATCGGGGTGACAATGATAGGATTACCTTTGTGTTACGTCAATATAGGCCTACTTTCCTTTTTGGCTTGGACAAGTATAGATTGTGCGATAATAGGTCCTATCGCATATATGCTTGCATTGTTTGCATCCTTGTGTATTCATAATTTTTTCCATGTGTCATTGCTTAAAAAGTACATACCTAATGCTCATCATATTATTGATTGAAATGTGATTCAGGTGGAGACAAAAGGTGATTTTTGAGTGCGACTGTATCGCATATTGGATCAGAAAATCAAACAACTCTGGAATTGATCCATGGAGCTAGTAAACATACAATGGACCTGGTATGGTCTCAAGGATGCATGTTGGGAGTGCGAGGATGCTATGTGGGTAGAGTATCTGTATCTTTTTGAATATGCTTGAAATTTTGTATGTACATGTGTATATGATGCACTCAAGACAGTGCATAAATAAGGGGGAGGGGAATAATGTTCCTAATCTGAACCCTTTGTAATTGTGCATATAGGTTGGTGAGTCATTGGAACCAAGTTTTGTTTTTCGTGCACCTGAGTAATGCGTGGATAATTGTTATTAAAGAAAAGGGTGCACACATTTCACAGTGTTGCGCACACTTGGGTAAGTGCACAGAGATGACCAAGAGTGTGCACTGAGCCGAGTTGTGTGTGGGTGTGTGTGTGTGTGTGTGTGTGTGTGTGTGTGTGTGTGTATTGAGGCCGGAGAGCCTATGTGGTTATGAAGCTGGTGAGTCGGGATGCAGATAGTCTAGTGTGTCTATCCATGTAAAAGTAATCATACTCAAGTTATTAATATAATATTACATCATCATGCGCAAACAGGTCAGACGAAAAGAAATGGGGGTTGAGCTCCACTGAAAAATGGAAAATGGGGGGACTTAAGTCCTAGGGAACATTTTATTAATATTTTCAAAAAAGTGTAAGCTATGGATATTTATTTTATCCTAAGTTCCTGAGGTTGGGAACAAGTCACCAAGTGGCCATAGCTACTTCTGAAAGTGACAAATGTCAAGTTTAAGGCATCTAATATATATTGTTGGCCTTAGTGTGTTTTGGGGGGATGATTCATTATTCACTCTCATGTGTATAAGGGGTCAGTCCTGTAACATCCTCAACCAACCACAGGCTGGGGTATGCTAGCTTCAAGCCCACCATTTGTACTTCATACTCTTATCGATACCTTCTTATTTAATAAGGACGCATAAGATAAAATATTTAACGACATGCACAACAATATCAAGAAAGAATGCATAATATAAGATTTAGTTAAACGATAATTAAAATACACAGCATAATACATTCATACACAGATAATAATATCACAACAGAGAGCACTTATCTTTATAAAAAGGCGACACCAATTGGTTGCAGACCAAGGACGTTCCACCCAACCGTAGACACCACTGCTCCAAATATCAACAGGAGTGTCACCCGCGAGCCAGGGCTATGAATCCACAAGGATGGTTCTAGAGTTTTCTTGAGTTCCCAAACTAGTCAGCTCTCAAGCTCTCACAGGTTTCCCAACACCCACAACAATCCAAGTACCCAAATCCATTCTACCCAGCCTGTACCACCTGAGAGAATGGACCTCCACCTTTCTCTGCCATGCAGTCCCTCAGGCATTCCTTCTCCTTTATCCAGGGCCTCCAGTAGAGTTGTTCTAGAATCTCAATGTTGGAAATATCAAGACTCACAGTTGTGAGAAAAACAGGGCACATGCCAACGCATCTCAGACATGAAAGCCCCAATTCATGGCTAGATTGCACCAGAGACCATTATAGTCAACTATCTCATGGCTAATATTCAGAAATTCCTTTCCCTTTACCCATCCAAGATGCAAGTGAGGATGGATCAATAAATGGGTAAGTGAGTGCATGAAAGGGTGTCAGGGAAATGAATGAACGTACAGGAAAATCAGTGAAAAATCCATCGGTCGAACCCCCCCATTAGACCAGAGGTGGGTTTAAGTAATCTTCATGGGGAATCAAGAACCTCTTGTCCTTCCCCAAGAAGCTCACATAATTGATCCCCTCCCTTAGGAAAAAAGGGTAATTAACATAGGAATAAACACTTAGCCCCTCAAGCCCCCTCTCTTGTGGAATCATATCCCCCTATAACTCTAGTCCTTATATGTCTAACAGCTAGCGATGTGTTTATTATTAATAATTTTCAAAAAATTACATTTCTTGGGCATACTAGCCCTTTGATAATTGTTTGGGCACTAAGGCCTCTCAGTATTGTAACAATACATTGTTTAAAAATGGGGGTTCTAAACCCGGGGTGTTACATCCCCTCCCCCTTATCTTGGCACTGTCCTCAGTGCATATACAAAATAGAGATCAAAATCTCAAATTTAGTACTNATTGTACAGACAAAGGAAGAACCCAAAGAGAATTTAAAGTGGGTGACCATGTGTTCTTAAAACTGAAATCTAGACGCAGTTCCCTAAAGTTGGGAAATTGTTCTAAGTTGGAAGTGCACTACTGTGGGCCATTTCAAATCCTAGAGAGGATTGGTCCTATTATTCCCTGGCCTAGGGATAACTAAGCAGATCACCTCTTGCGGCCCACAGGTCCAAGACATGGAGTAATGAGAGTCGAATGAATTGAACATCGCCCCAGAGGGCCCCTCTTTTCTTCAGTGTAGTCCATTTATCAGCAAAAATAGTATCCATACCACCATCTCGATCCCGACGTAGTAGTGAGTCTTGCTCCATGAGGTAATGAGTCTGGGTATCATGGTATATATCACTCTGATTTTTGAAGCACTTGAATATGTTGTATTGAATCCTTCTTCATTTCATGACATTTTCTTGGAAATTATGCTCTTTTCCTCATTCATACCTGGAAGGGTGACATCGTGCCCTAGTAAGTTGATTTCCCTTTAGGATGGGTTGCCATTGGGTGGATCTATGAAATTTTTTTGTTCATTCCCTCCATACTTACCACTTTCCATATTTATTCCTCTCATCTCCCCTACCCTTGTTTCGGAATTGGTATTGGATACACAAGGAAGGGCTGTACCTTATCTCGTGGGAAGAAGGAACTAAAGGCCTGGAGGGTAAAAGTAGATGGAAAGAGTTAAAAGCCAATTTTGAAACCTTTCATATGCTTCACCCAGGGATCCACGAGAAGTGAAAATATTTTCAGTAATAAAAGGGGACCAATAAGATACATAAACACTCAATGTACTAGTTTATGGATAGGAGGTCTCATCACGAACCGACCTATTATGACCATGGCCATGTAGCGGTATGAAACTACCACCTATCTGGTCACCAAACCAGGGTAGTGGCTCTTGGTGGCATATCCAAGAGAAAGGGGGTCTCATCATGAACTATCCTTCTCATTTCCATAAAATTTTTGTGGATAACACTGTCACCTCTGGTCAATAAGCCAAGACAGTGGCCCTCAACTATTCCCTTGAAGCACAAGAGAAAAATATCAAAATAAATAAAGATAATAATAAAAGGAAATGAATGGGCTAGGAAACAATTATAGTTATGGAAAGGTACAACTATCCCTCTACAAAGTCACCCATAGGTAATACTTTACATTTCCTTGGTATCACATGCACCCCATGCCCAAACACTTACCCCATGCCACTGCATACACTCACATGACTTGGACTAGATCCCACCTAGGAAACACCCAAAAATTAAGTGAGGTTATCCCAATAGGACACCTTGATACCTTATCCAAACTTAACTTGTCAAATTACATAATGTCTTTGATATTTTTTCTAGGTTAAGGGGGGTTTGATGCAAATGTTTGGGTAATTTAATTATTGGATGTGATTTACATGCTATGATCCATGTGACATATGAACCCCTAGAGGGCATACTTGTTGTTGTTGTAGGAACTTTCTTGGTGGATAGGAACACATGAGGGAATGATTATCTTGTACCTTCATGGGGGCTTAAATCCCACAGATGGATGTTGAAACCCTAACCAGGGGTAAGAAGAAATCGAATACTTTCACTGGGAAAAAGAAGGAAATTTCCTTTGGAGGCACCCTAGGAGACCTAGACCCAGGGGGACCTTTCTCTTCCACATAAAATGTATCCCTTGAGGGCCTTGGGCATCACCATCATAGCCCTAAACATCATCCAAAGCTACGCTTTTCATTTTGGAGGCATTTATCAGCCTATTGGCATGTGTGCACATCATTTGGGAACTTTGTAGGCCAAGTGCCCCACTTTTATAGCTCAATGTTTTACTTGTGAGCCTCAAAGTCACCCTAGAAGGGAATGATGTCACCCTTGGAGGTGTCTTTAGATGCTAATTAATTTTTATTATGTCAAAAATGAATTTATTGTAAATTGGCCAGGTCGGCCTTATCTTTTACCTAAAATTAATTAAAGGTCAAAGTTTGTATAAATAAACTAAAGTACTCTCATTTTGATCATCAGAACTTGTCATCTAAGACAAGAGATTTGAAAATTTCTCCCTAATGAGGGTTATTGGCTGAATTTGGGAGGCACCATTCTTGTATAAGGCTATTTTTTGCAACTTGGATCAATCTTGGAAATTTTGTGGTGATCTTGCATCGTATTCTCATGATTATTCTTGGTGCAAGTAAGTAAAATCTGCATTTTTTTCATCTATTGAATGGTTTGTTGTATGGTTTTATTTTCTCATACAATATTATGAAATTTCATGGTGTACTTAATGCTTGAATTAAGAGACTTAAATTGATACTTTCTTACTTCTTATTTGCCAAGATTTTCATTGAATTGACCTAATAACTAGTGAAACCCTAGAGCCTTAAATTGATAGCACTCTAAGGATTTTGACTTTGTTATTGTTGCATAAATTTTACTCCATAAGAAGCCTAAGGAGAGAAAGGCATTAGGGCCTAGAATTTCCTACACCCTAGCATCTTGTCTCTTAAGGTCAATGCACAAGAGGACTTAGGTTACTACTTCTCCTATGCATTTTCCCTCTTAGACTTTTGTGCCTCATCATCATTTGATTTGCAGCTTAGAAGAAGCCATCCACCTTGACTCCATTCCCCTTGAAGGTACTAGTCCTCTTCTCCTATTCCTTTACAAGACTACACTCAACTTCACTTGCTATCTCTACTAACTTAATCTAACCTACTAACCTAGTTTTAAGGTACTAATTTGTTGTTGTTGCTAACACTGCTACAACCACTATATAGCAGCTCATTTAGCTTATAGGTTAACCAAACCAACCTAGAAAATTGCATGAAGCAAAGTACTATCAGTTGGAGTTAAAGTGTGTCTAAATTTCTTTCCACTAAGTGCATTTCTAAGGGTTTCTTGCAGTTATTATCATTCTTATTTTGTTTATGTTACTGTCACTTTTGATAGCCTCTTAGATTCATTTGTTGATTGATAAGCCACTCAGAATTTGTACTAGGAAAGCCACAATCATTAAATGCTAAAAGTATCTATTAAATTGCCTTAACAAGGTACTTTTCCGAAGTTGTCTATTGTTGTCATAGTTGTTAATTTATTGTTTTCATAAGTAATTTGACAGCCCTTTAAAATTCATTTTTTGGATTCTATTAATCTAGAAATTGAAAGTGGTAAAAGTACTATCATCGCAAGGTCTTTATATTTTTTATATTGTCCTAATAAGTTACAATTTATGGATTTATGATTATTGCTACACATCTATCTTTATTGCATAAACATTCTCGGTAGAAAAATTTATATTGAAGTCACTAAATGAATGCATTGATATCATTGGATAATGTTTGTTGTTTCTTTGGTAAAGGGAAGGTATCATTCACCTTATTTCCCATTAACCCCCTTGACTTAACCATTCCAAGTGACTACATTCATTTGAGTGACCTAGAGAGAGGGGTGGTATTATCTTGTCGTATCTTCCTTCATCAACCAACTAGGTCCTGGGACATCTCCCTTGGAGTGACATTTTCCTCCTCCTAAAGAGAAAGCGGTACCCTATTGGGGTGACAATGATAGGGTTACCTTTGTGTTACATCAATATAGGCCTACTTTCCTTTTTGGCTTGGACAAGTATAGATTGTGCGATAATAGGTCCTATCGCATATATGCTTTCATTGTTTGCATCCTTGTGTATTCATAATGTTTTCCATGTATCATTGCTTAAAAAGCACATACCTGATGCTCATCATATTATTGATTGAAATGTGATTCAGGTGGAGACAAAAGGTGATTTTTGAGTGCGACTGTATCACATATTGGATCAGAAAATCAAAAAACTCTAGAATTGAGCCATGGAGCCAGTAAACGTACAATGGACCTGGTACGGTCTCGAGGATGCATGTTGGGAGTGCGAGGATTCTATGTGGGTAGAGTATCTGTATCTTTTTTAATATGATTGAAATTTTGTATGTACATGTGTATATGATGCACTCAAGACAGTGCATAAATAAGGCGGAGGGGAATGTAATGTTCCTAATCTGAACCCTTTGTAATTGTGCATATAGGTTGGTGAGTCATTGGAACCAAGTTTTGTTTTTCGTGCACCTGAGTAATGCACGGATAATTGTTATTAAAGAAAAGGGTGCACACATTTCACAATGTTGCGCACACTTGGGTAAGTGCACAGAGAAGACCCAGAGTGTGCACTGAGCCGAGTTGTGTGTGTGTGTGTGTGTGTGTGTGTATTGAGGCCGGAGAGCCTATGTGGTTATGAAGCTGGTGAGTCATGATGCAGATAGTCTAGTGTGTCTATCCATGTAAAAGTAATCATACTGAAGTTATTAATATAATATTACATCATCGTGCGCAAACAGGTCAGACGAAAATAAATGGGGGTTGAGCTCCACTGAAAAATGGAAAATGGGGGGACTTAAGTCCTAGGGAACATTTTATTAATATTTTCGAAAAAGTGTAAGTTATGGATATTTATTTTATCCTAAGTTCCCGAGGTTGGGAACAAGTCACCAAGTGGCCATAGCTACTTCTGAAAGTGACAAGTGTCAAGTTTAAGGCATCTAATATATATTGTTGGCCTTAGTGTGTTTTGGGGGGATGATTCATTATTCACTCTCATGTGTAGAAGGGGTCAGACCTGTAACATCCCCAACCACCCACAGGTCGGGGTATGCTACCTTCAAGCCCACCATTTGTACTTCATACTCTTATCGGTACCTTCTTATTTAATAAGGACGCATAAGATAAAATATTTAATGACATGCACAACAATATCAAGAAAGAATGCATAATCTAAGATTTAGTTAAACAATAATTAAAATACACAGCATAATACATTCATACACAGATAATAATATCACAATAGAGAGCACTTATCTTTATAAAAAGGTGACACCAATTGGTTGCAGACCAAGGACGTTCCACCCAACCATAGACACCACTGCTCCAAATCTCAAGAGGAGTGTCACCCAAGAGCCAGGGCTATGAATCCACAATGATGGTTCTAGAGTTTTCTTGATTTCCCAAACTAGTCAGCTCTCAAGCTCTCATAGGTTTCCCAACACCCACAACAATCCAAGTACCCAAATCCCTTCTACCCAGCCTGTACCACCTGAGAGAATGGACCTCCACCTTTCTCTACCATGCAGTCCCTCAGGAATTCCTTCTCCTTTATCCAGGGCCTCCAGTAGAGTTGTTCTAGAATCTCAATGCTGGAAATATCAAGACTTGTAGTTGTGAGAAAAACAGGGCACATGCCAATGCATCTCAGACATGCAGGCCCCAATTCATGGCTAGATTGCACCAGAGACCATTATAGTCAACTATCTCATGGCTAATATTCAAAAATTCCTTTCCCTTTACCCATCCAAGATGCAAGTGAGGATGGATCGATAAATGGGTAAGTGAGTGCATGAAAGGGTGTCAGGGAAATGAATGAACGTACAGGAAAATCAACAAAAAATCCATCGGTCAAACCCCCCCATTAGACCAGAGGCGGGTTTAAGTAATCTTCATGGGGAATCAAGAACCTCTTGTCCTTCCCCAAGAAGCTCACATAATTGATCCCCTCCCTTAGGAAAAAAGGGTAATTAACATAGGAATAAACACTTAGCCCCTCAAGCCCCCTCTCTTGTGGAATCATATCCCCCTATAACTCTAGTCCTTATATGTCTAACAGCTAGCGATGTGTTTATTATTAATAATTTTCAAAAAATTACATTTCTTGGGCATACTAGCCCTTTGATAATTGTTTGGGCACTAAGGCCTCTCAGTATTGTAACAATACATTGTTTAAAAATGGGGGTTCTAAACCCGGGGTGTTACATCCCCTCCCCCTTATCTTGGCACTGTCCTCAGTGCATATACAAAATAGAGATCAAAATCTCAAATTTAGTACTNAGGTTGAGGTACAGGTTGATGGATGGTTGATGAATGGTTCAGTTTTATTGGTATGGGTTGTTTGGTGCAGTTTTAATGGTACAGGTTTACAACAGTATATCTCAAAGTGATAGTCTGACAGTGGTTCCATCATTCTACTTATATGTCATGGCGGTTGGACGGGGCAAGGAAAGGTGGTTGTAGCCACCTTTCAGTTGTAGCTAGAGAATATATGGGGTTGTATCCTCCTTCTAGTTGTAGCTAGAGAATTGGGGATTTGGAGCTTCCCGCAAGTTGTATCCTAAGAAACTAGGGGGTTGTAGCCTCCTTCTAGTTATAGCGAGAGAATTGGGAGTTGGAGCTTCGCTCAGGTTGTAGCCTGAGAAACTAGGGGGTTGGAGCCTCCTTCTAGTTGCAACTGGAAAAACAAAGGAAGTTGGTGCTTCCAATGAATGCAATTATTCAATACATATAAGAAAAACCATTATGTGGTTTTCTCCCGCTTTAGGTTTCCATGTAAAACACAGGTGTATTGTGTATGTGTATGATTGTTCACTTGTTCATTGTTCATTTACTATGGAGTTATTGGATGATAATGCTACATTGATATAACACTTGGATTATATGGTTAAAAAGTATTAAATTTCTCTATTAATGATTCACCCTTGCTCTCAGTAATCCAACAATTGGTATCATAGTAGGTTCCTTCAGAAATTAGTTTAACCACTGAAAGATAGATCATGGAGAGAAACAACTTGTATAAAAATGGAATACCACAGTTTGATAGACAAAAGTATTCATTTTGGAGCATAAGGATGAAGATATATATACAAGCACAGGGATTTGAAATTTGACAATCAATTGTAGATGGATACATAGTACCAGTAGTTCCGCCAACAAATGAAAAAGCAATGAAACTCAGTTAGAGTAATTCCAAAGCCACGAATGCACTTCTGAATGGTCTTGGTGAAATGATATTCACCAAAGTTGCACATTGTAAATCCGCTAAAGAGATTTGGGACAAACTTCGAAATATTTATGAAGGAGATTCAAAAGTCAAAGAAACAAATCTTCAAACTTACAGAGGTCAGTTCGAACAACTAAAGATGAAGGAAGATGAGAATATTGCATCTTACTTCTTACGGGTCGATGAAACATTAAATGCAATCATAGGATTGGGAGAAGAAATTCAAGAATCTATAATTGTTCAAAAGGTACTAAGATCTCTTCCTATGATATTTGACCCTAAGATATCAGCACTAGAAGAAAGAGAAGATCTGAACTCAATAAGCATGGATGAACTACATGGAATATTCATAGCATATGAAATGAGAACTGAACAGGAAAATCCAGATGTAAAATAAGTATCATTCAAAACATGCAAAAGATCAAAGAAAAAGGGAAAGCAACAAGAAAAAGAACATAGCAACAATAGTAACATCTTGGAAGATGATGAAGAAGTGGACAAATTTGTCAGAAGACTGAACAAGGGAACCGATGATAGGTATAGAGGTAAGTTTCTTTTAATTTGTTTTAATTGTGATGGTATTGGTCATTTTGCTAACAAATGTCCTCATAAGAAAAGGATAAATGATGAAGGTGACTCAAAAAGAAGACAAACATATAAATGCAAAAGAACCACAAATAAAGTTTTCAAGAAAATCTTATGCACCAAAGAAGACATCTCATCATCAGATGAAGATGAATTCAATGCTAGTGAGACATAAAGACTTATATTCATGACAGTATAAGACTCTGATAAATAAGACTCCGAAGAAGAATATGAAGAAGCTGAAGAAGAATATGAAGAAATCGAAGAAGAAATTGAAGAGGTTGAAGTTGACTATTTAGAGGAATTAATGAGTGCCATAGAAGTTATCAGAAGAGAAAAGAGGAAAAACAAGAAGCTACAAGAAGAACTAGACAAGAAATAAGACACTCAGGAATTAGAACAAATGATCACAAACTTGAAGGTTCAAATTGAAGAAGATAAAAGAATTGAAGAAACACTCAAAGAGCAGCTAGAAGGAAGAGACAGGATCATTGAAAATTTGGAAGCAGATATTGTCACATTAAGAAAGGATCTTCAAAATAAAAATATG
>JZKD02S1820845.1:352534-366911 GCA_000966675.3 Picea glauca | reverse complement strand
AAATTTTTGCAGAAAAATGATATGGATGAATGTGATAAGGGAGAAGAGATGAATCTAATGGAATAGGTCTCAAATAATGGTGAAACAATTTCCAGACTTTTTTTTTTTTTTTTTTACAGCTGCGGGGTTTTACTTTGGTCTGATGAATGTTGCAGTGCTGAAATCCCCAAATTTTGAACCAGAGAGAAATGTGTATTTACTTAGCAACCCGAACACAGATGCGCGACAATAAATCTCGCCGGTTTAATTTGTTTATGTTTATGTTTATGTTCCCCAAGGGTTAGGTATTCAAGGGTTCTACAGACAAGGGTTTGCCCTGTGCTATAGCTCTCTGATATATGTGCGGGGTCCAACAATAGTACTCGGCCTAATATCTCAGGGCACTAACTAAGGAGGATAGACCATACCCTTAGCTGTATGTTACCCATGATTTTGGTTATCATGATGATGTATTGATGATGGTGTACTCAGGCTCTTCATAAGAACTTTCTCCTAAGAAAAGTTACTTTCATCTCTTCCCAGAAAACTCATTTTTGAAGAAGGTTCGCAAGCTGCTAATATATTTGGGTGCGAGAATGACCCATTCTCACAGGCTTCTTTAATCCAGGGTGTGAACTTCTCGCACTGTGTAGAATAGTCAGGGTGCGAACTCTTCCTAAAGCATGGAAAAAGATGAATTCTTGATGTTTCTAGAAGGGAATCTTCTAGAAGAATGGGTTGGCATTCGAATGGTTATCTTTGTATTGGATTCCCTGATATTGTGGGATCATTCTTATCCAAGTAACTATCTCATTCTCTCCTATATATTGAGGGAATTCTCATGGAAAAGGTTAAGCAAGATTCATTGGAGAATTGGTGAAAGAATTGTGTGAAGGACTTAGCTTGAACAATAGCTTGGAGACTCTATCAAGTCTATCAAGAGGATTTGAACTTCTTCATACAAGGATTGAGCAAGTGTGTGTGTGTGTTGGAGCCAAGAGTCGTCGAAAGGAAGCTTGCAAAATCAAGGCGATCAGGTTGTAATCTTTACTTTCAATCAATATGATACAGTGGCATGTCCCTTTCCCATAAAGCTATTCTCGCTTTATTGTGTAATTCCTTGATCATACACATAAGTTGACTGTTGAATATATTTTCCTATCTTCACTTTGGTTGGTTTGTGTTGTCTTGGTCTTGACCTCACGAGAGCACTGGAGCGAAGCGGGAGTAATAGAGACCCTAGGAAGCGATATAAAGGTATGTTACTTGTTCCTTCCTACTAGCTAATTCAATGGTCAAAATTTAGGGAAAGAGTCATGTCAAGTCCTGTTTTGTTCTAGATCCAGGTGGATCTAGGGAGATCTGTTAGTGTCCGCACCTACCGATTAGTCCGATAACAAAATTGGCGACTCCACTGGGGATCATCCCATTTTCTTTGTGGCTTTTGGTGTTTTTCCGTGGCCATTTGCTCTTGTTTTACTTTTCTCCTTTCCTATCAATCTCTGAGTCTTCAGGATATCCTGATAGACCCTCTGGGTCCAGAGGCCTCTTTAAATTTTGTGTATTTTTCCAAAAATTTGACTATGTTCAGATATTCTCGCACTGCACTTCACACTAGCCTATGAGAATCTATAGAGTTTTCATTCTGCCTTTAGGTTCAGTGCGAGATTCTCACACTCTGCTCAAGGGTCACCTGCGAGAATCACTAATTCTCGCACTGTGTAATATTGCCAGCCTACGAACTCATTTTTTCAAACTTTTGGATTTGAGTGTTGGCATCTTCAACTACCCAGATCAGTCTAGGTGCCTCATAAGAGTTTCTTGGACCATTGATTGGTGTCTTTCTTGTCTTTGTTTTCATGCAAGAACAGTCTTAGGATTTCACAGGATTTTCTTGTCACTTCTGTCTTGACTTTCATTTCTTGACTTTTCTTGGCAAAACCATACTCTCTGATTTCAGAATCTGAGTGTGTTTGATTAGTTAAGAACCGGTGATCGGTTGAAATTTAAGTTTTCGTGGTCTTTATCATTTGCTTATTATTTGCAAGATCACTTTTCTTATGCAATTGAAAAGACTAGATTGGTTTGCTTGTTATTTTTGTTTTCATTGAAAGAGTGATTTGGGTTTTTATCATTGCTTGTTCATTGTTTTTTATTTTATGTACTCTTACTATCATAGTGTGGGTCCTTTTTGAAAAGTGAACAAAAGTTTTTATTTCAAAAAATCTTTTTCGTCTTCGAAAACATTGAAAATCAATTGTTGAAATTATTGAAAAAGAAACAATAGAGAATTGTTGTTGATGCGTGATTTGTTGTATATTCATTTTAAAGGAAATTGTATTGTGGTTCAAGGTTGATCTGGAAAACTTTGTCTTTCCCTCCCATACATAGGATTCATTGAACGAAAATTGCTATATTTCATTCTCATCCATGCATCGTTGGGTCAGAGTCATACAACATAAGTTTCATCTCTGTTTCCTTTGAGTAAACAACAGCTCTTAATAACACTGCGCAATTGTAAAATTTATTTAGTAACTCTTTTCTAGGGCTCTATTACACCAATATTTAGCTAGGCTAGTGCTTTGGAGTAGGAAGAGAGATACACTCTCCAAAAGCACAAAACACACAATCGCATCTTGTGTTAGGGAGTGTTAAATTCCATTTGCAACATCTTGTCCTGGGAAGCCCTTCTCACACAAGGGTCAAGCATGAGGTCACATTGATATTGGCAGAGTTACTCACCCTGCTTTGTTGATATCATTGTAGAGATTGCATGTATTACAAGGATCACTGGAAGGTATACCCACAATGATGAGTGGAAGCCTTTTGAGTTGATTTCGGGCTAGATACCCTGCCCTTGTGTGTGGATCGAACTGTCAACTATCCCCCTAGGATTTATTGTTGTTGGTGGTGACCTTAGTGGCCTATCTTTCTAGATTCTTACACGAGGTGACTGTGAAGGGGAAATTCTTCATGGTACCTGGAATTGACATTGACCAAAATCACTCGGGCTCCTTGGAGGGTATACCCATGATTATGTGTGGGAGCTTGCACCAGGGTGTAAGTCCGTTAAGAAGGTCGTCAGCGTAACTTTTCCACCCTAGCCCAGCCCCTTCTCGTCTCGTTGTTGCAACATTGGATTTCATCACCAACTAGTGGCTTCGAAATTAGAAGGTCTTGTTTGCTTGGTGTTTCTTCCTAGATTTTGTTTACTAGCGCGTGTTGTTTGTTTCTCGAAGTTGACCATAGGATTTTCTTTGCAAATTTTGTCACTCATTTACAATAGCTCCTCCACGTCATTCACGTAGAATGCAGGGTTTATCTCCAGAGCATCTGGAAGGTTCTCAACCCTTGCCTACAAGTACACCTGAAGGCTCTCCTCAGCAAAGTGAAGTCCTAGTCGTCACCACACTGCAAGTGGAACGCACTGACTCTCTAGAACATTTTCAAATTACAAATACTCGAGAGGAATTTAGACTTCATCCCGATTCTGAGAGACGTTTTATGCAAGCAAACTCTTCCGGAGACTTAATTGTTGTGTATTATGGATCTCCGACTGGACCTGGGGACCAAGATCCTTTTTGTTCTACAGGCATTTTTCGACGGGACCTTTTTGGTCCAAGTTCACCTGTGATTTCCGAAATAAACCCACCTGTGATTTCTGAAATCTCTAGTACAGAGACAGTACCATTGACTACCGCTTATCACTTTACCGTCCCTGCCAAAATGGCCCATCTCACAGCTACAACGAGTGTTCCAACCGGATTTATTGCGGCTAGTCTTGCTCCCATCAACACATCGCGAATGCCCAACGTCACTCCGACACTACCACCCGGATATCATGCGTTGAATGCTTCCATTCCTACTCCTGCGCAAACTCCATCCAGCTCTCCTGGTGGTCCTTCTTCTTCTGGGCACTCTCTTCCCGGTTTTATTCCAACACTCCCTCAATTTCCTTTTGGAGGACCTTCTTCATCTTCCACTGGCAGTCTTAATCCTAGTGGCGTTATTCCATCATTCACTCCAAATTACCAGTTTCCGGTTGGTGGACAATTTCACTAAGGTGGTCTGACTCAACCCCCTCTCAGTAGGCAAATTCCTTTTGGAATGCAAATCCCAATTGGAACACAACCCCCAATTGGAACATTGCCCCCAATCGGAACACCACCTTCGATGGGAGGACCGACCCCACCTTATGGGCAAAAAATACCTCCCTCCTTAGCCCAGTATTGGAATCAGTTGATACAACATCCTCCTCAATCGACTGGGGGGCAGCAGTTTCCCACTGCATCCGTAATACCTCCTAGTATGGGCCAACCATATCCAGGTTCGTTCAATCCCATTTGGGGGGTGAATGCTCAAACTCAAGCCCTTGTTCCAGGGTATACTCCTATGAGCTACTATCCTCTCCAACCACCACTGAATATGCTTGTGTCTTCACATTATATGCAGACTGCTTATGGTCCTACTAGTTTGCCGACAGGGCTTCCTCCCCAAAGCCATCAGTACCCGCAGGTGAATCGACAGTTACCCTTTCTCGCCACTTTGGATCTTCCATATTTGTCAAGGATTTTAAATGATCCTATTCTTCACTCTCCCCAATGGCCTATTATACCAGCCAAGCTTCCATCGGACATTCCTAAATTTGATGACAAAGCAGGAGAGGACCCCAACAATCACGTTATGACTTTTTACCTATGGTGTTCATCCAACTCGTTGATGGATGACTCTATTCGTTTACGTATTTTTCAACGAACCCTCACAAGTTCTGCTGCGAAGTGGTATATCAAATTGCCACAAGGTTTCTTCTCTAACTTCAACACCCTAGCCATGGATTTCCTCACACACTACCAGTTACCGATTCGTTATGACACCGGGACCGAGATTTTGACTTCCTTCAAACAAAACAAAGCCACTCATATATCCGATCACATCCATGAGTGGCGAAGGAGATGATGTCTCATTAAACTTGAGCTCCCCGATCAATTGCTAGCATAGTGGTTCACAAAATCATTTGTGAACGACATCGGTAAGGACATTTCCATGTGCGACATAGTCATGGAAGAGCAGGCTATAAGTCATGCTCAATATCTTGGCCTCGTTTACTCACAAATGGGAACCCTTTACGATTTACTACCTAACTTACCTAGTCCTAATACTTCCAACACTTCAACTACTAAAGCTACCTCGCATGCAGCTAACGGTGTGATTGGCTCTTCCCAGGCCCAACCACATTCTGCCTCAAGCACAAACCCTAAATCGACTTCTTCTAATGTTCAAAATGCTTCGTCTCCTACCCCTCCCACCGGCAAGACTTCTGAGGTAAATGCAGTCCAATATACCCCAACCGGTAAAAACAAATCTAAAAAGGGGAGAGGTAAGAATAAGGAGGGAAAAAATAATTCTCAAGCAGAGAAAACCAAAACTACCCCTGTTGATGATCGGGATAAGCGCAAACCACGATACCCTTGTCTTATCTGTGTTGATGATCACTACACGAAGGATTGTCCACAACGTGTCGAGGTCACTAAGTTCCTTCAAGGAGCTCCAAAACCACCTGCACCGGCTGTCTTGTCCCAACCCTTCCCGTCTCAACAACAGGCTCAGTTGGTCATCCATGACCAACCCTCATCTTCTACTACCTCCTATGTTTTGATGTGTACTGGCGATTCTAAGCAGAGCAATGTTGCACTCACTACTCAAGCCAAAGATTATTCTCCCTCTAAGGAGAAGGTTGATGATTTACCCCCTTCTTTGATACAACCCTCTCCAGCGACTCCACCTACCAACGATCCTCTTCATCTCGAACGATCGAGCCTTGACACAGTTTTGCGACCCCCCCAAAGGACGTCGTTCAGAAATCGGCTTTCAATCCTCATGCTTGTGCGGCCCAAAACTACAACATTGTTGAATATCTAGCCCAAGCACCTTCTATGATGTCATCCCTTGAAGTCCTTCAAACTTGTCCCGCACAACGAAAGGCACTGTTGAAAGATATCGGTGGAATTGACCTGACGGATATGAATTTAATAATCTTTGACTTGGAACATCACATTCCAAGGTTACCCCCTCAACTCGTGTTCTAGATCCAAGTGATTGTCTCTGACAAAAACATTTGTCGAACCGTTATCAATGAGGGTGCCTCGACGTGTGTCATGTCTCTTGCTTGTTGGAAAGCCATTGGCTCTCCTTCTTTGAATGAATCCCAGAACACCCTTAAAGACTTCAATGGCTCTGTTTTAATCCCTATGGTGTTCTTCCTTCGTTTCCCATCATGTTAGAAGGAAAAACGGTCCAAGTCGAAGTAGAAGTCTTTGATGCTCCCCTTGATTATAATCTTCTTCTTGGCCGCAGCTGGATTGATTCCATGCACGCAGTTGTGTCGACCCTTTTCCGTGTGGTACGTTTCCCACATCAAGGTAAGGTTTTCATCGTCGATCAACTAGCCTTCTTCAATTTCGATGCCCGTATTGGCAACATACCGTTTATCGCTAAAACCCCACCGGGTTATGAGAACATCAGTGTAGGCCTTCTCAAGGACTCTTCGTTAATGGGTACTTTCCCCATTCCACTGCCCGATGTTCCATGCTCGTTGGTTTCTTCCATCAACATGATATCCACCTTGCCTCACGAACTTCCTGCATCTAACAACCCCTAGATAGTACCTGACCCTGGCGATCATCTTCATTTCGACAACGAAATGCCATTAAGTCCAGTTGAATCAGCCTATCAGGCCATTCAATCGGCAACACCTTCTACCCCCTCTCTTGATGAGTTGTTTCCCGATCCTTTCCGTGTCATTTTTCCCATAGAAGACATGATCATGTCTGTCATGGGGGACACCCCTTGGGATGATGGGCATCATCGTTCCATCCTTTTTCTGGAGCAACATACTCTTGAGAACTACCAACGGATTTCGACCCCGTCGACCGTTGTCGTCATCTCGACCATTCCTGAGTCTACACACGATGTGTTTTCCGAAGGGAATTTAAGCAATATCTTTCCCACTATTCCCCTTGACATATCCGTCAAACCTAGAATCATCGAAAATGTCCATATTGGAGCTTCGTGTTCCCCTGACGAAATAGTCACTTATACGTCCATTTTCAAAGAGTTTCGTGACATCGTTGCCTGGAGCTATGAAGAAATGTCGAGTATTGACCCTGAGATTGTGATACATGAGATAAAGACATTTCCTGACACTAAACCCGTCCAGCAACGCCTTCGTCCAATTCACCCACGTAAAGCGGTTGCTATAAATCTTGAAGTCGAGAAACTTCCTAAAGTCGTCTTTATTTATCCGGTGGCTCTCACAGACTAGGTTTCCAATCTTGTCCTGATTGACAAGAAACAAGGCACAATTCGTGTATGCGTTGACTATGGGGATATCAACAAAGCTTGTCCCAAAGACAACTTTCCTACCCCTTTTGTCGATCATATTGTCGATGATTTCACCGGAAGTGAAATCTTCTCTCTCATGGATGGTTTCTCTGGGTATAATCAAATCAACATTGTTCCCGAGGATCAACATAAGACTGCTTTTATTTGTCCTTGGGGTACTTTTTCCTATCGAAAACTTCCTTTCAGTCTTAAGAATGTTGGCGCAACTTTTCAATGCGCTATGTCTTATGCTTTCCATGATATCAAGCACATCGTTCAACCCTATTTGGACGATTTACCCGCTCATTCAATGCGCAGAGTCGATCGCCCAACCCACCTCTGAGCCATTTTCGTTCGCTGTCGGTTCTACCGTATACGTTTGAATCCTCATAAGTGTGTTTTCTGTGTGGAATCCGACCGTCTTCTAGGTTTTATCGTTTCGTGTCAAGGGATCCGGGTGGATCCTTTAAATGTTGAGGCGATCCTTAATCTCCCTCCTCCTTCTACACTTCGCTAGTTGCAAATTTTGTAGGGGAAAGAAAACTTTCTTCGTCGTTTTATCCCAAATTACGCCGAGATAACTTGTGTATTTACGCGGCTATTAAAGAAGGATTCAAAGTTTGTCTGGGATACCATTGCCAACAATTCTTTTGAAGCTTTGAAATTGTCCTTAACACGTGCTCTGCTTCTCTTTCCCCCCGATTACAGTCGCGATTATTTACTTTATCTTGCTACCTCAGAGTACACTATTGGTATGGTCCTCATCCAAGAGGATGATGCTAACGACGAACATGTTATCTACTACTTGAGTCAAAGTCTCACGCCTACTGAAATCAAGTATTTACATCTCGAAAAACTGGCCTTGGCTACCATTCAAGCCGTCCAACGCTTCCGACACTATATCCTCTCACGCAAGACTACGGTGATTTCTCATTGCAACCCTATGCAACACATTATGACATGTCAATTGCTAGGG
Source organism: Picea glauca (assembly GCA_000966675.3). Classification (NCBI taxonomy): domain Eukaryota; kingdom Viridiplantae; phylum Streptophyta; class Pinopsida; order Pinales; family Pinaceae; genus Picea; species Picea glauca. The sequence goes on along the minus strand of JZKD02S1820845.1, from coordinate 358,576 downwards.
GGGAAATAATCCAAATGGATTGTGATACTCCAGGAGTTTGACTTGGAATTCGAACGCGCCAAGTCCAAGAAGTCCTTAGTTTTTTCTGAGTTGATATGCGACTTTCCCCATTCTGCAATGGAAAATGTAGCAGCTGATTCATTACCCGATGAATCTCTTTTTCTTATTAGCACTAATGATCTTTGGTATGGGGATATCATTATATATCTCCAAACCCAGACCTTCCGGCCAACTTTGTCTAGTACTGACCGACGTCGCATACGCTATCAAGCTCGTCAATACATTATCCTTGGGGATACTCTTTATCGTCGGGGGATTGACTCTGTTTTTCAACGTTGCCTAACGTTCGACGAAGACGAGAAAGCTCTGAATGACTGCCATTCTGGAGCATGTGGTGGTCATATGTTTGGGTATGCTACTGCCTAGAAGATCTTATGCACAAGGTATTTTTGGCCTTCTTTGTTTAACGACTGCATCATCGCCGTTCAAAAATGCCATGCTTGCCAGACCTATAATCAGAAGATATGGTCACATCCTGCTCCTCTTCACCCTGTGATCTCAGTTGGTCCCTTTGTGAAATGGGGCATCAATTTCATGACATGTCACCCTCACTTGGTCGAGGGGCATGGTTACGTCATTATAGCCGTTGATTACTTTACGAAATGGGCCGAGGCGATGCCAAAATTTGACAACACTGGAAAGACTGCAGCATTATTGATTTTTAATCACGTTATAGCTCATTTTGGTGTTACCCAAGCTATCGTCACTGATCACGGTAGCCACTTTAGAAATTTTATGATGTCTGAACTTACTGAAAAGTTGGGTTTTCGCCATGATAACTCAATGCCCTATTACCCACAAGCCAACGGCCAAGTCGAAGCGATTAACAAAGTTCTCATAACTATGCTCCGACGAATGATAGGGATTCATAAAACAAGTTGGCAGACAATTTTGTTTTCGACATTGTGGGCGTACCGGACATCCGTCAAGTCTGCTACTGGGTTTACACCTTTTCGGTTAGTCTATGGTGTGGAAGCCATTCTCCCTATTGAATGTGAGATACCCTCTTTAAAACTAGTTGTTGAACTCCTACCCAACACTTCTGCTGAGGAAGAACATCTATTGTATCTTATGTGATTAGATGAAACTCGACGCGATGCCACCCTAGTCATAGAAGCTCAGAAAAAGCGTGTCAAGGCCCAATACGACAAACATGTCAAGCCTCGCGTTTTCTCCGGAGGAGATCTCGTTCTCCTCTATGATCAAGATCGAGATATGCTAGGAGCTGAAAAATTCGAAGCCATGTGGCGAGGTCCTTATATCGTTTGACGAGTTTTGGAAAAAGGAGCTTACGAGTTAGTAGATTACGATGGTATCCCTTTGAGTGAACCCAAGAATGGGTTGTACTTGAAGAAGTACTATGCATGAAATCATCTGTGCACAAGTACTTGTATTTTTATTGTATCATACTTCTTGTGTGTTACTGTAGCTTTCTTTTGTCGTTATCTGGTCTCTTCCCTTATGTGACATTGTGTTTGATTTCCAGATGTCGGAGTCTTCGCTACCCTATATTGGCTTCGTTGATGGCACTAGACATAGTGCTCAGAACCTTGCTTCCGCTGCATGGACAATTTACGCCCATACAAATGAACTTGTCTCCTTACGAGGTGTGTGCCTCGGCCATGCAACCAACAAAATTGCAGAGTATAGCGTCGTTATTGAATTATTGGTTGATGCTATTTCACTCAGAATTCGTCATTTAGTTGTGCGACTTGATTTGCAACTTGTAGTACTACAGTTAAGTAATGTCTATACTATTCGAAGTCCTACTTTGTTACGGGTGTATTTGTGAATTTGCCTCTTGGAACGTTATTTTGATTACATTGAATATCAACATATTCCTAGATTTCTAAATACATTAACAGATGCATTGGCTAACTATGTATTAGACAGACATTTGGATCATTTATAAATCAATCACATCAATTTTTCACACAATACAAGGTAAACCAGTAGAAGCCATCTGTATATATAACGATCAAAAGAGTTTTTTAAATAAAGTTTGTTCGAAGACCAAAATATCAAAATCGGAAGCTCATAACTTCTACAAAGTGACGTCATGGATGACATTCACGGTAACACACGACTTCCCGGGAAACTCTATAAAGAATTCGACTCATGGGCCCTGACACTCCTACAGTATGACGCTGATCGTGTCATGGAACCTCTTCAAGAGGCATGTATGGAATATCTGTGGTCAGGCCCTCTAGATTTTGTTCCACTACTTGATAATCCTCGGTATATTGTGGTGTTTCCACTACCTCTCCTCGCCGCTGAATGGGAGAAGTACCAGGAGGTCAGTGAGGTCCAACATCTGTGTCATCAAAAATGAATTTTGTATTTAGTCTTTGGACAAACTTATAAAACAAAAACATTTGAATATGAAAAATTCACAAAAACATTTAAAAAGAAAAAATGTGTGTACTTCTTACCAAGTTCCCCCCACTGAGCATCCTCTGGCATTACTAAGTCTGGATCTCCTCGGAAATCCAACCCAGCATAAGCATAGTCATCAACCATGAACATCTGTGGTTGAAGAAAGTTAAAGAAAGTATCATCATACTTGATGATTGGTCCAACTACGTATCGGGCCATGAGCCGACACCATCTCAGCATCCTTGGATCTCTGGGAGCCAGTAAATTCCACTCAACCTGCAGCCTCAATAATGGAACCCTCTCAAGGAAGAAGGACACTAACAAAGATCCGTACCCGAATCGCTTTAGGTTGCCTCATCTGCATTTGGTCAACTGCTTTTTTATACTACGAAGCACAGTATCTACCCAGTTGAAAACTTGAGGTTCAGTACACTCTATGGCATACTGGAAGTAACTCTGTAGCGCCATGTGAGGAGTGGAACTCCCAGCCATCCGAGCTATGGTGAATAGGATAGTACAGAGGGTCAAATCTCGTACCCCCCAAATAGCTACTTTTCCTTTCTTTCTCTCTGCCTCGGGAACACAGTGTAAACGACAATACTCACTCATGGGCAGCCCACCACCTCTGCCACCAGTTAGGCTCACATAGTGCCCACGCCGTGACAGTCCAGTCAAAAATTAAATGTCCTCAATATCTAAGGACAGTGTGTGGACCCCCACATGAAATACCTGCTGATCGGGATCCCACATACGCACAAGGTACTCTAATAACCTGACCTGGGCCCTCATGCCTGAGATACGAAAGTACTTCAGAAGGCCACAGTTTCTCAAAGAAACAATAGTAGGTGGATGATTTCTAGCAATTGCATTGTCTTCTTTGTGTTCCCTTTCACGCCATTCAAGAACCATTTTGATGACCAATCACCTGCATAGGAAACACAAAGAGAAGATTAGCAACTCTATTCATTAATTGGTTATTTTTTCATTGAGTAAAATTTTAAAAACTTTCGTGCTTTGCGGTTCTCGCAGGTGCCCTTTGGGTACAGTGCGAGAACCTCACAGGCTGCTATGGGCTCACCTGCGAGAATCACCCATTCTCATAGGTCTCGTGTAGCCCACCTGCGAGAATGTTTGAGTGCAAGTAGGGCTCATAAAATCAACTTAAAAATGAATTTTTAACCAATGAAAATGCAAAATTAAACCATGAAAGAGTAGAGGATAAAGATCCTACCTCACTGTCCCTGACGGCTCGACGAATGGACGCTCATAACTACCGCAATATGACGCCAAACTTCGAGGGTAAAAGAGGGGTTTTTTGAGCTCAAATAGTGGAAGAGTAAAAATGATATGGTAAAAAGAGTTTTTACTCCTTTTTATTTACTTTTACTATGTCATTTGGTTTTTTATGATTATTTATCTATTAAACCCTAATCCTTAATGTCCTTTTGAGTGTAACTTTTGCAGGCGTAATGACTTCGATGTTCCTAAACAGGGATACAGACATATTTTTTCTTTTTAATCGCGTGTTTTGATTTTTTTTTTATGGTTTTTATATAAAACCTCGAGCATGGTCTTTGTCCGTTCTTGCGCTCGAAAATACATGAGAACGCGATCGAGCATACTTTTATCACTTTTTCGGGCTCAACAAGGTTATACAAAAAAGGAACCCCCCTGTAATCCTCTTTAAACTCTTTTCAGACTCTCTAAACATGAAAAGATAGTCGAGCGACCTTGCTATTTTCACGCTCGATAAAGTATCTAAAGTAAGCATCTGGTGAGCGATAATTTATCTCTTTTTCGGTCTCATCCAGACAATTTTACGAAAAAGGAACTGAGAGAGTTCTCTTTTAGGTGTTTTTCCAAACTCTATAATCATGAAAAGCCTTCGAGTTTTCTATCTTTGGACTCGTTAAACAAACATTGACAGACCCGTAATGGGACCGAACCAATCCTTCTTAGGGTTCGTTAAACATACTCTGAAGGACTTATCCGAATGATAAGCTTATACCAACAAGCATATGTTATCCTCCTCAAGCTTGCATAAAAATAAAGAGGTACTCGCCAGAAATGGTGGGGGGGAATTTGGGAAAGGGATATGTTATCATCTTCGTATTGATTGGCAGTAAGTGTCGCTCTTGAACATGACACCCCCTATTCATCATTTGAAGCCAGTTTGGGAAATCCATTTGTCTCTCATTCGATTTGGTACAAGGTCATTCCCTGTGTCGTCTTTGAGTCAATGTTGCCAAATCATTGGTCGTGTCGTTCATATGTTCAAGAGAAGTCTATCAGAAACCTCTATTGAGTCGGCCATCTACAGTTGTCCATTCTCTTCGTGTCGGCCTTCCCTGTGTCCAGTTCAATTTACATCATACTCTGTTTCACCTTCAAAATATGTTACTCATTTCGCGTCATTGATGGGGGATACATCAAAGCCCTCCTGTGATGAGTTTTGTTCCGTTGACTTCATCTCATTATCCAGAATCAAGACTTAGAAATTCTTTGGTACCTTGGAGCTTGTATGCCTCAATGGTAGGTTTCCTCGCTTTCGACAGTGGGTTTACATCATTGACCCCTGATCGAAAGATTTCGTCGAATGTTCGACTTCAACTCATTCATTCACACTTGATGGATTGTACTAGAGTAACTTGGGAGTCATTGACATCAATGGTGATTTCCCTCGCACTTGTTAACAGTTTCATCAATGACTGGTAATCAAGTGGTTTCTGCCATGTTTGACTTCGAAACATGTAATCACATGGTTAGATTCGTACTTTTGGGCGACGAGATTGAAGATATCATCTTTTTGTCCAGGTTGCGATGGAGTCTGTATAATTTGCGACACATAGATCCATTGTGTATGTCTCATGGATATGTCGTCTTAATTTGAAATTTCTCGCATAGATCCACAGTGTATTCCTGGTGGCTATGATATATTTTGACGGCATGGATCCACAGTGTATGATTGGTGGCCATGACCCATGTCTACCATGTCATCAGTCTATGATCTGAGTATGGGAATGCCTACCTCAGAATTAATATATATGATATTTTGCAGATGCTTGGTTGTTCACAGGTTTTCGATTAAGTGTGATATTGGTTTCCAACACACACATGCAGCTTACAAAGTCTTTCGGATGTCACTGGTTCCAACCTCATACTTTGGGGGGCATTCTGTTACCCATGATTTTGGTCGTCATGATGATGTATTGATGATGGTGTACTCAGGCTCTTCATAAGAACTTTCTCCTGAGAAAATTTACTTTCATCTCTTCCCAGAAAACTCATTTTTGAAGAAGGTTCGCAGGCTGCTAATATATTTGGGTGCGAGAATGACCCATTCTCGCAGGCTTATTTAAGCCAATGTGCAAACTTCTTGCACTGTGTAGAATAGCTAGGGTGCGAACTCTTCCTAAAGCATGGAAAAAGATGAATTCTCGATGTTTCTAGAAGGGAATCTTCTAGAAGAATGGGTTGGCATTCGAATGGTTATCCTTGTATTGGATTCCCTGATATTGTGGGATCATTCTTATCCAAGTAACTATCTCATTCTCTCCTATATATTGAGGGAATTCTCATGGAAAAGGTTAAGCAAGATTCATTGGA
>JZKD02S1820845.1:278731-330303 GCA_000966675.3 Picea glauca | reverse complement strand
TTACTGCAACCACTATCCAAAAACCAAATATCATTAGCACTTTCCTGAGTGACATTACAAGTCAATAACACAGGATTTTGATCATCCTCAGACTCATTTGTGATATGTGCAGACTACTTTCCAGCATCTGCCTGCTTCTTCCAACATTTGTTAGCAAAATGCCCAAACTTCTTACAATAATAACATTGAACTTTAGATTTATCATACCTCTGATTTTCTTGTTGCCAGGGTCTGTTGCTGCTCCCTCTTAAATTAGGAGGATTCTTTTGGGACTTCTCCTCAAACTCTGATTCAGTTCTATTGTCCATTCGACCAAAAAATTGACCTCCTCTTCCACGATTATAAAACCTTCCTCTGCCTCTACCTCTGGTAAGATGCAATTGGGATTTGAAAGCATGCTCCATTGATCCTTCTTCATATCTAGATATCCTAGATTCATGAGCAACAAGAGAACCAGTTAATTCATCAATTTGCATTTGACTTAAATCTTTAAATTCCTCTATGGGTATAACTACAAGTTCAAACTTCTTGGTAAACTTCTCAACACTTTCTCAATAACTCTCGTATTCTCAACATCATCTCCATACTGCCTGAGTTGGTTCACAACACTCATCACTTGAGTCATGAAAGTATCAACACTTTCATTATCCTTCATCTTCATATTTTCGAAGTCCCTTCTTAAATTCTGCAACTTGACTGTCTTCACCTTTGACACACCTTGATAACAAGTTTCAAGGATGTCCCAAGCCATATTCAAAGATACCGCACTAGAAATCTTCGTACAAAATGGATTCATTTAATCCTTGTTGGATTAATCCAAGAGCCTTGTTATCCTTTTACCTATTTTCCTTCAGCAAAACATGGTCAACATTAGAGAGAGCTAATTCTGCTGCTACATCAGCTGCTCAGCATAACCATCAATAACATAAGTCCATAAATCCTGAGAACGCAAAATCATCCTCATTTGAATATACCAAGAGTCATATAACTTCTCGCTCAGGACAAGAACCTAAACTTGAGAAGAACTACTACCAGACGCAACCATTTATATAAAATTTAAAAGAAATTAAATAAACCTTCATGCAGGAAAACAAGAATGTAAAATTGGGCACCAACAGGAATTATCTGCACTGAACTGAACAAATAGCAGGATGGACTGCAGGCTTTGATACCAAATGTGGAAAAATGGAGGTTTATGGGAATTCAGGTATCGACGTTTACAAACACCCGATACAAAAATGAAATAAAACAATTATTCCCGAAATGTGAAACGAGGCCTATTGAAATTCGAGGTTCGGCATTTATAAACACCCAGCGCAAAAAACAAAACAAAGTTACAATTGTCGAATCGTGAAACACGAATAGGCTCTGGGCCTACCACTTCGGGTTCAGGTTTTGAGACTAAAGGACTCCGTGCACTTTTTAACAAGTAAACTCCGAATGCCGAATAAAATATCGACTTGGGTTCAATGTGCTTCTATATTAAGATCACCTGCACCAAAAATTACAATCCGTTTGGGTATTTATACAAAAACTAACATTAATTCTCTAATTCAAAAATTGCCCCTTCGATCTTAGAAAATGTTTAATTGAAGTGGTGATGGTGTCTCATGGCCTGCAAAGGTTAAGGCTCCAGCCACCGCTTGAGCAATTTAAAACAAATCAGTAAATCGGTGCTAAATCCTCGAGTCTTGAAGGGTAAAAACGACCATCGATCCGTCGTTATTCAGGCAGTGAAATGATTACTATCCAACAGTTTCTCCCTCTCCAGAAAGAAAATGCAATGTCCTCCAGCGATTTTCTACAAGCCTACAATCACATGTCCGCCTCACACGTCACCCTCGCACGATTCGTACAGCGACATATTCAACCTCATGCAGAACTCTTACGACAGTGGATTCACAAGTCCCTGCGCTTTGATACCATGACAGAGTGATAAATATCAGTCACACTTAGCTTCGGGTCTCTTCCTCGGTTTTGGTTACAACAATTAAATTCACACAAAACACAGCAAGGAAGAAAATGAATCTATTACTGAAGAAGAGACACACTTTCAAGCAAACGCACACCACACTGCATTCCATTAACTTAAATTTATAGGTTACAATTCTTGATCGAGATAGAAAATGACAATTCTTGATCGAGATAGAAAATGAATCAGATTACAATCATCCAAACTAGGAGCGGATCTCCAAGATCTAACAAAATCTAAAAATAATAATAACCAATTCTACATAAGGAAAACAACCAAACCATATGCTAAATAAAAGAACAACGAGAACATTCTAGCACTATTCTCACATATTCTAACATGACAAAACCCATATCACTATGAAACAAACAATAGTCGCACTCACAATAAATCTACTCTCCTACATTAATCTACTGTCACAATAGATTACTCTCACGGGATTCCATATCCTTGGGCCCTCCCATGAAGGACTCAAACCCAACCTCACTCTTGATTATGCAATCTATTTAGTTGAGTGAATATTTAAACCTCACACCACTCTAGGAAGCATCTAGAGTTGGAGAGAATCTCTCACATTCTTCTATAAACTAGGAACAAATTCTCTATGTACATATCAACTTTACTTAATATTGACCAATAATCATTACAACAACATATGTGATCATACCTAAAACAAGTAAAAGTTACATATTCCAACTAAAGCATGTCAAAAAACTAGAATTCTAAAGGTGGATTGGAATCATGAATTTTTTTAAAGTTATAAATCGAAGTATAAAATTTTCATCACTAAATGATCATTGCAAAAAAATTCAAAAATTTCATGATTTTAATCCTTTTTTGTATATTTCAAATAATTTCAATAGAAGGAAATGAGGCTATCATTCATTATTTGGGGAATATCTTTGTCGTCTCCATTAAATTGATAGCTCAGATTTAATCCTTTAATTGTTTTTCTTATCTCCACTAAATTCATGGTTCGGGTTTAATCATTTAACACACATTTCTGCCATGATTTTTTCTTTGTTTTATGGCACTCTCGAGTTGGTTTTCAACAACTTTTTCAGCCTCTCTTTGTCCTCAATATTTGAGGACGTGCCCAAAGGCCATGCAAAAACATACTTGAGGGAGGTTAGAGATGACTGAGAAGAATCAAAACTTGTGATTTGATCACACATTAAACCAGGCTTACTATTAAATACCCACGTAATCAGAATGAAAAAAAATTATTGGCTTTCGTTTAACACTTGCTGCCTCCTTGAAGACACGTTAGCTCTCTAAGCTTGGCAGGTCGTCTCCTGTTGGCTTTCTTGGCACCTTTAATCAAACATAGGCTGGTTGAATATATATATATATATATATATCCAAACTAGGAAGCATCTAGAGTTAGGAGAGAATTTCTCGCATCCTCCTACAAACTAGGAACAAACTTTTTATGTACATATTAACTTTACCTAATATTGATCAATAATCATTACAACAACATATGTGATCATACCTAAGAAAAGTAAGAGTTACATATTTCAACTCAAGCATGTCAAAAAACTAGAGTTCTAAAGATGGATTGGAATTATGAAATTTTTTTAAATTATAAATCGAGCTATAAAATTTTCATCCCTAAATGATCATTGCAAACAATTTCAAATTTTTCATGGTTTTAATCATATTTTGTATATTTCAAAGAATTTCAATGGAAATGAAGCTACTATTTGGGGAATATCTTTTTCGTCTCCAGTAAATTGATAGCTCAGATTTAATCATTTAATTGTTTTTCTTATCTCCATTGATTTCATGGTTCAGATTTAATCATTTAACACACATTTCTGCCATGATTTTTCCTATGTTTTATGTCTAATTCAATAATCATTTAACACACATTTCTGCCATGATTTTTCATATGTTTTATGTCTAATTCAAGTTGGTTTTCAACAACTTTTTTTAACCTCCCTTTGTGATCAATAATTCAGGACATCCCAAAGGCCATGCAAAAACATCTCCACTTGAGTGAGGTTAGAGATGACTCGGCATGTGTTTTATGTCACTTTCAAGTTGGTTTTCAACAACTTTTTTTAGCCTCCCTTTGTGATCAATAATTCAGGACATCCCAAAGGCTATGCAAAAACATCTCCACTTGAGTGAGGTTAGAAATGACTCAGCATAATCAATCGATGCCTATCGACGTTCAATAGCCAGGAGCTAGGTTGTTATGCTAGTTTTATGATTTTTATGTTAGTTTTATGATTTTGACATGATACTCAAAATTTCAAACCATTTCAAAATATTCATGGTTTTAATCCTCCTCTTTATAGTTTTGGACAACCTGAATGTCCAATGCATTCATAACATAGGAATAATAAGATACCAACAACTTCAAAAAAATAAAAATAATATAACTAGAAACATGCTCAACTCGTTCACCCAAATCGAGCATTTAAAATTTTACATATGATGGTAGATACTTTCTTGGTTTTATAACTTTTGGTTTGACATTTATTGTGTGTTTGGTGGATCATCAAATCATCCTCAAAATTTTACATATGTTGGTTGATATTTTCTTCGTTTTATAATTTATGATTTGGTATTTATCTTCAAAATTTTACATATGTTGGTTGATATTTTCTTCGTTTTATAATTTATGATTTGGTATTTATTTTTCTTTTGCTAGATACTTTCTTAGTTTTATAACTTTTGGTTGATACTTTCTTAGTTTTATAACTTTTGGTTTGATATTTATTGTGTGTTTGGTGTATCATCAAACCATCTTCAAAATTTTACATATGTTGGTTAATATTTTCTCAGTTTTATAATTTTTGATTTGGTATGTATTTTGGTTTTTTAGAAAATTAATAATTAAAATAATAAAATAAAAGTTATGAATTTTTAAAGAGAAAGAAAGAAAACTATTTTTTTTAAGTATTTTTGACTTATCTTTTTATGGGTTTATTCAAAATTGAAGTTCTGAAAATGCATGAAAAAAAAAATCATGTATTTTCAGTTTATCTCATCACGTTTTTATTTATTTCATTGTGGGTCAAGAAACACTTTTTTTTTCCATGCATTTTTAGTTTATTTCATTGTGGGTCTATCAAAAGTATGCATAGTGGATACTCATTGAGTGCTTACACTTGAAATTTGAATAACCTCATAAGAAGATAAATGGAAAATACAATTTTGAAAAGTAGTTTTCTTCTTTTTCCTCTAAAAACCCTTTGTGGTTGACATTCAATCCTATTAGATTTTTTTAAATTGATTTTGATAATACATTTTTTGTTTTGATATCATATTGTTATACCATTGAAAATACAGGAAAATCAATGTCATATATGTGGATAGATGGAATAGAATTCTACACCAATTTGCAAATACTTTGACTTCTCTCATCTTCTATATTTTTTAGCAGCCTTGGCAATAAAAGTGAGAAGTTCATGTTCTGTGGAACAAAAAGCAATATTTGTAGCCCTGCAAGTGCATTGATCTAGAAAGATTTCACGGGCTTTAGAAAGATTCCACGGGCCTTGAAGACGATGCACTTGGATGATATATTGGTACAAAACCAAAGACCTGCAACTCACTGGACGTTGATAATTTCAACCCAGGTTCATTATATGAATTCTCTTACATTACATTTGGCATATTGCAAAATCATGTACATCAGTGATCTAATTGTTGAGTGTAAAACCATTGCATAACAAATTGCCAATTCTTTCAAGTTCAGCTCACGTTCATTATATGAAATCTCTTACAATACATTTGGCATATATTGCAAAATCATGTAAATCATTGATTTAATTGTTGACATATATTGCAAAATCATGTACATCACTAATCTAATTGTTAAATGTAAAACCGCCGCATAACACATTGCTAATCCTTTGAAGTTCAAAATTGCTAGATATTTCACAATCCCTTGAGAACCCATAAAAGGTTAGTGGGTTCAAGAACTCATGCAGACAAAATAAGATGGATAGAACCTTTCTCTTGTTTTAAAAGTTTATTTCCTATTTCAAAATTTATTTATGGTTGCGAAAATATAAATTTTGAAACCTTAAGAGTGTCCTAACATTTATGGGTGTAATAACTTTTGTTATTCTGTGTTTTATTTTATGGGTGTAATAACTTTTGTTATTCTGTGTTTTATTTTATAATAAAAGTGTGTATTGTTGATCAATCTCACATTTTTCATTCGAGATGATGGTTGTGAAGTTTGATTGGGCGGTGTTATGCTTATGATCCTCTCAGTGATTTTATAATGCAAATTTAAATGCAATCAGAGTCTATACGCATGAAATCACCATGAGCATATTCAATGGGTATTAAGTCTCGCTACAAAAACTATAGGAGTTTACTTTAATCACAAAAACTATAAGAATTTACTCTTAATCTAACTTAGTCTCGAGCCTTGAGAACGTATGGAAGCATAATTATTATGAAGTTTTTCTCAGTTTTTCATCTTAGTGAATGTAAACCATCATCGCCATCACTAAATGGAAGAGAAATTTCATTATTGTAAGAAGAAAATTTTAAATTTTTCTCATCATTTTTTTATTTTAATTTGATAAGAACATTGTTTAATATTATAATTTTATTTGATTGATGAGAATTTGGTGTTAAAACTTTGTTTTTTATAGTTTTAGTTCATTTTAATCAACCCATATTGTCTAAATTTTTAAAAAATGAGTAGATAAAGGTAAAAATTTATCTTGTAACTATTTTTTTTTTTTAACTAGGAAAATCGGTAGACCCGCCAATTGTCACTGAGAAGACCCGAGGTCGATTCAGAGAGACTGCTCCGATAAAACTGGGCCTAGTGTAGGTTCCCACAGACCACATTAAGCAAGTAAGTTGAGTTTCGAACTTGGGTTGAGCCCCTATAACAAGACAACATCTTCCCCATTCAGTCTAGCCCAATGGAAAATATTGCAACTACTTATTAATAACAAGAACCATAAGGTGACAATGTCAGTTGGTCCTGATAAATTAGGACCTTATAAATAGATATATTAGTCTTAAAGTGATATGAGCTAGTAAAGAAGTTAGAGCGACAAAGGCATGGAAATTTTTTTATAAAAGTTTTGCAATGGAAATTAATAAAGGAAATTGAAGTATTAGAGATCATTTACAAATGAGGTAGAAAGATATCTATACCAATGCATTTGCCAATTTTGTTAGGTAACATGCAAAATGAAAGTAACCACAAATAATTTTGTGATATGCTTTCTTGATGTATCAGAATAACCATTTATTTTAACATATTTCAACAAGGATGAGATGAAACTTCAAAGCATAGAATGTTAAAAAACGAGTTTCAATGATGCACACTATATGAAGCAATTAATACAGGTTTGATTGTAGTTGTTTTTCTTCAAAGGTGGAAAAAATTATCATAACACAATTGTCAAACGACAGTAAGGGAAATGATTATTGGTCGTTATCCGTAAATGTACACTCAATTTTGATTGTTATTCAAGAAAAAACATGCCAATTGAAATAATCCACCGATGGTCCAAAATGGGGTAGAAATTTCACTCTTACCATATGCCTCTAGGCCTTGGGGCGTTAACCTATTTCCAATCAGATATAATTTTAGGTCTTACTTCACGACCAAAAGGAAATTTCAACCTAGATAATTTCTACGAAAAAAATAGTTCCCCTTATGGTCACCGCCAAGGCTACCTCTAGTGGGGTCATGTGCTTTCTAGTAGCATTTATCCTTAATCCCATACATGAAACTAGAGACTACCATTGGTTATAATTTAGCCTGTTACCTAGGAGGGAGGTTTGATTGTAGTTATATTTCTAAATGTAATTTTAGGTATAGGTAACGTTCATAACGTTCATATACTTCAATTTTAATAATTCAAAAAATTTATCATATGTTGTTTTGCATAAAATGTCCACTAAGAAAAAATGATCCCAAATCACCATTTTGACTATATCGAATACATCTTTATATATTTGCATTCTGATAGTAAATCTGTGCATCTTTGTATATTTGCATTCTGTTAGAAAACCTTTTGTGCCATGTCTTCGACTATAATCCTCAATTCTAAAGCACCCCAACCTTTTGTGTCATGCCTTGACTATCAAGGGGGAGAATCCACATTTTCTAATGCATCCCGACATAAAATTATGCATAATCTAGATAAACCTACCACTAATACATACCTACAAATACAATAATAATAATAATAATCTATTTTTAAGGTCACGGCTAAGCCACACCAAATTGGTGTATGAGATCTCCTTGTTTGTGGGACAAGGGACCCCCCTCCGCCCAGCGATTTGACTAGTAAAGTCTACAGAGGTATACATACCCTACCCCCCTCTGGATTTGAACTTGTGACCTCTTAAGAGGAAAAACATGTTCTTAACCATTAGGCCCACTCAGGCTGTACACTATGACCTATGACCTATAAAAAGATGTAATATCGTATCTATGACCTAGAAAAGAATGTACACTAGAATCGAGATGTGGAAAGATCCACCAACATTTTATGTGATAACGACAAAAACCTAGTTTCTCAATAACTCAAATATTGTACATAACTAAAAATTAGTGTATCATAAACGCAAGGAAAAAATAACTTCACACATGATGGTTCGGAAGGGGCTAGAAGGTGGTTCGGAAGGGGCTAGAAGGTGGACATAGCCTCTTCCTTGTAAGCCATCTTTCCTAATTTAGATATATGAAAATTAATTTTTAACCTTAGAAATAGTTCAAAGAACTCAAAAGATTTCAAGCTTATTAATGACGGTTGAGTTAAAATCTAATTAAATATCCTTTAATAACGGATTAGGAAGTTTTTCTTTTATGATCACGATGAGCCCATACAAGTTATTTGAATTCATTATTTAGTAGTGTTTGTGATCTTGCGCGTAATGCCTTTAGGATTTCAAACCAACACCTACTTTTCATCTTGAATTTAATTTTGATATTATGTAAAATCTTGACTTTTGATATTATGTATGTATTTTTAACATTGAATGAACCTTTTCTTTTAATATCAAAGCTATTTATACACCAAAGTATATAAATAGCTTTTTTTATATCTTATTCAGAGTGTAAGATGCCTCATGTGTCTTGGCGTATGCACATGTCGTTAAATGCATCCATTGTTGGTCACATATTCGACACAAGTTTTGAGATGCCATGGGCATTAGAATCTTTTTTAAACAAACTCAAAAAAACAAACGTTGTTATCTCCTTTCAATTTTTTTAATTAGTTTTAGAAATATGTATCTCTTATTTGTAATTAATGATGTGAGGTTAAGTAGAATTATATAGAAACTTTACATTTGATTATTTCATTAATATGAAGGTTAATAAATATAGAAATGGATGATTGTTGGTCTTTCTCCGGTGAATCTTTTTATCATTTAAGACTCTTCATGTTTCTCCTAAGTGATATTTACAATAATATTTACATAAGAAAGACAATCCCAAGGATTACATGTCCAACATTCTCCCCTAATTCGAAGAGGTGTTTGTGAGTCTAAGCATCATTCTGAATTTCTTTTATTTGTTTTTTTCCAAGTGCTTTGGTGAAGATGTCTGCAGTTTTCCCATTTGTGAAACAATGTTTCAAGTGAATAGTATTGACCTCTACATGATATTTTTTGTTGATGTGCTTAGTTCGATCATGGAATTTGGGATTCTTGTCCAACTTTATTGTAGAAGTATTGTGAACTAAAAGCGGAGTATAATTCACTTGTTTCTCCTGCAAATATTCAAATATTTTCCTAAGCCACA
This sequence comes from Picea glauca, assembly GCA_000966675.3. NCBI lineage: Eukaryota > Viridiplantae > Streptophyta > Pinopsida > Pinales > Pinaceae > Picea > Picea glauca. Next base: position 320,584 of record JZKD02S1820845.1, on the reverse strand, counting down.
CAATCTCTTTTGTTGCTTCTACAACTGTCATATATATTCTGCCTATGTTGTGGAATCTGTTGGAACTGACTGTTTGCGTGATTTCCAGGAGATAGTTGTTGATCCAAGACTCATGAGATAGCCTGAAGTTGACATCCATTTTCTTTATCCCCAACAAAGTATGAATTAGAATATCCAATTAGGTTGAAGGCATTCGTCTTAGAGTACTTAAGTCTAAAATCTTGAGTTCCCTTCAAGTATTTTAGAACTCTTTTTGTAGCAAACCAATGTCCTTCACAAGGTTTTTGCATGAACTTTGAAAGAATTCCAACAACAAATGAAATATCTCATTTAGTGGTGGAAAGATGGATGAGACTTCCCACAAGTTGTCTCTACTTGGTTGCATCCTCAAATTCATTCCCTTCCTTTGATGTGAGCTTCAAATTATGTTCCATTGGAGTGGAAACATGATTACACTTATTCATGTCAAACTTGTTCAACAATTCTCCAACATTCTTATTTTGGGAGATGAATATGTACAATGTACTTTGGATTTTGATTCACTTCAATGCTGAAATAGTAGTGAAGATTTCATAAATCTATCATCTCAAGGCCTTTCTTCAAGTCTTTCTTTATGGATGTAATATAGCTTTTATTATTCCTTGATATCAATAGATCATCTACATATACTATAAGATATTGATCCAGGTGGATATCGGTGGCCACCCACCTTTTCCAACTGGCTCAAAATAGTTTTTTAACAATTTTGGCAATTTACTATTTTTAGCAGTTTTAACTTCTAGGGCCATTTTGAGGGCCTAAATGAAGGTTTTTCAGGATCGAGTTTCTCAATAATAGCTAAAGGCATGATTTATCCCCCAAAATGAATCTCCTCAACGATACCTTTCCAACGGGCTATCATACACCTAAAACGAAGATCGTATGCAAAAGTTACGACCCCGGGAAGTTGATGTACTAACTTACCCAAACGGGGCCCACATGACTTTTGGCGCTTCATCTCCTAGGGTCAGGTTTTTGGATGTCTAGGGTTTTGGGAATTCCTGTTTATTGTAAAAAGGCCTTTAGAGCCTCATTGTAAGGATATTCTTGTGAATGAGCTCAGCCATCACATCTCTTGTCAGAGATAAGTCGCCACCATTCTAGCAAGCTTGTTTCCGCTGCATTTTACAGTTTCAACTTATTTCCTTATCGAATAGAAAACTAGTTTTATTGTATCTCTGTTATTTTGTGTTAAGCACCTGTTAATAATCTGTAGTCATTTCGTTCTGCTCATAAAATCCAGATCAGTGGTATTAGAGCGATCTACTCCTTGTCGTCTTATTGCATGTCCCCAATGAGGTCGAAGTACAAACAGTTGGGTCTCGAGCTTGTTTCTCTTGAGGACAAAAGCTCTCGCACACCCAAGCAACCTCTCATGGCAGGAGAAAAGAAAGATGACGGGACATGAGATCCTTTCAAACTGTTGATTGAGGAAGCCCTCACACAACAAAGGAACGAGATGATGGATAGTTTCGCACAAATCCTTCGACGACTACCAACAGGCGACACATCTTCTTTGAGCGGAGGTTCCACCCCCTTCAAGGTGCAAATAAACTTTGATATCCCTATATTTGAAAGCCAGATAAACGCAGATGTTTTAGACAAGTGGTTGAATATACTAGAAGGGTATTTTTATGTCCATAACTTTTTGAATAGAGAAAATATTACTTTTGCGCTCCTCAAAGTCGTTCCCCACGTCAAAGATTGGTGGGAAACTTTTTGTGAGCAAAAGGAAACAGAGGAACCCTCACTATTTACAATCACGACCACCTGGGATTCCTTCAGGGATGCTATTAAGGAACAATACTACCCTGTCGGAAGTTATGACGACTTGTATACCAAATGGACTACACTGCGGCAAGAAAGAGACCAAGCAGTGCCAGATTTCATGAATATCTTTCATACCTTGCGCACCAAGCTAGGTATCAAAGATTCAGAGTGACATCTGGTGCTCAAGTATTGTGGCGCTCTACATAGATACATCCAGATATAAATGGAATTTTTGGACATCTCATCCTTGGGCGCAGCCTACCAATATGCCATCAAAATCGAGTAGAAGCTCAAACAAAAGATGTGGAAATTTGGGCTTGGGAACCCCGCACAACAAAAGCCAGGAAAGGGCAGCCCCAACCCACAGAAAACAGGACAGAGCAAATATGGACAATATCAAGACAACCAGTCCAAGCCATAAGCAAAGAAGGACACTGGAAAGATAAAAAAATATACCGAGAAGTGGTGCGACTTCCATAAGAGCCCTTGGCATAACACTGCTGACTACCGCTCAAAGCAGTCCCTGGTGACCGAAGTGAAAGCCTCTAAATCAGATGTGGGTTCAAACTCTGAGCCAGAACCATAAAGGGGAAGACAGATCATTGATGCGGAACCCAGTGCCATTGTTTCTACCACCAAGCTCCAGCCTGGTGAACCAAACGAACCAAAAGAAGGAGAATGCCTCTTCCATTCACAGATGTGGGTAAAAGGCACCCCACTGTACTTCATCATGGATAGCGGTAGCCAGAAGAACCTCATCTCAGCAGAGGTCGTCAAGCGATTGGCCCTGCCGACAACACCGCACCCACAACCCTACACCATTGGATGGCTCCACCAAGGAAGTGATCTCTGCGTCAGCCAATAGTGTCAACTGTCGTACGACATCAATCCCTTCAAAGACGAGGTATTGTGTGATGTTTCTCCTCTCGAATTTTGTGATGTTTTTTTGGGCCAACCTTATTTATGGAAACGTCATGTTGTATATGAGTCTAAGCCTCGTAGTGTTATTATTACTTTGAACAGGAAATTGTACAGGATACCCGAGGCAGTCCCACCTAGTGTTATTTCCTTGATCTCTACTAAGCAATGCAGGAAGTTCATCTCTTAGACGGGGAAGTTTGTCTTCTTCGTAATTCGCTCTCAGAATAAGCGAACAATTACAACCACATCTAGGGTCTTTGCGGCTGACCTCTCCACACAGCAGAAACAAGTAGATAAGGTCGTGGAAGAATACTTAGATATCTTCTCCTCACCTACCAGGGTACCTCTGCACTGCCAGGTCAAGCACCCCATTGATTTGATCCCCAACACACCATTGCCCAATGGGCCAGTCTATCATCGCTCTCTGTTAGAGAATGAGGAGATCAAGCGATCGATCCAAGAACTGCTCCACAAGGGGCACATCCATCCCAACTCATCACCTTGCGGGAGCCCAATCGTGCTGGTACAGAAGAAAGACAAAACATGGCGACTCTACATTGATTATCAAGCTCTGAATAAAATCATAGTCATAAACTGATACTCGATTCCCCGAATCGACGACCTCCTTGATCAACTCACGGGGGCCAAATACTTTAGTAAGATTGATCTGAAGTCTGGCTACCACCAGGTCCCTATAGAATAGACAGATGTATGGAAAACCACCTTCAAGTCAAAGGAAGGCCTTTCTGAATCGTTGGTCATGCCCTTTGGTTTGACAAATGCTCCAACCACTTTCATGAGGATGATGGACGATATCCTGCGACCATTCACCAATAATTTTGTAGTGGTGTATCTGGATGACATTCTCATTTATAGCAAGACTTGGGCCAAACGCTTGCAACATATTCAACAGGTTTTGCACACCCTGCAACAACACAACCTATATGCCAACTTGGAAAAATGCTCCTTCAGCATGGACAGGGTCCATTACCTGGGCTACATAATTGATCAGCATGGCGTACATGTGGATCCAGCCAAGATCCAAGTCATCTGTGACTGGCCATCCCCAACCACACTCACTGAGCTTTGAAGCTTCTTGGGCCTTTCCAATTTCTACTGCAGGTTTGTGTTGGGATTATCCCATATTGCATGGGCCCTTAGCCAAATAACCAGGGGTGGTGGTAAGGTGAAATTTGCGTGGGGTCGGTCCCAACAAAAAGATTTCGACGATTTGAAGCAGCGCTTGTGCTCAGCCCCGGTAATTTCAGTACCAGACCTGCAACAACCCTTTGAGATCGAGACAGATGCTTTAGAATATGTAGTGGGTGCCATTCTCACTCAGCACGACCACCCCGTGGCCTATCATAGTGAGACACTATCAGATGTTGTCCGTAAGTACCCTACTTATGACAAAGAAATGTACTCCATTGTGAAAGCTTGGCACCAGTGAAGATATTACATTCTTGGGAAGGATACAATCATCCACACTAATCATAAGCCACTGTAGTTCATGCAGACACAAGGAAAATTGTAGAATGATCGCCATCAAAAGTGGTCCACATACTTGCAGCAATTCCACCTCAACATCAAGTATAAAACAGAAAGCACCAATCGTGTCATTGATTGCCTCAGCAAACCACCAATTGTGGCACTCACCACAGTGCTAGACTCCTACGACCATGAGACATCTGGATGGCCCTAACTCTTTGAGACAAACCCGAACTTCGCCACCACCTACCAAATGTTCGGTGCAAACGCAATTGTCAATAATTTCCATCTTCAGGATGGGTTGTTGTGTCGTTTGGGCCATATCTGTGTTTCATCAAATGAGCGATCGAAGCCGATCTGGGAATCCCACTACAATCGGGTGGTAGGACACTTCGGCGTCGAAAATACAGTGGCGATGCTACAGAAAAATTTCTACTGGTCGAAACTTTGACAGGAGGTCAGCAAGTATATTAGGTCCTGCACTGCCTGTGCTATTGACAAATCGACCACTAAGAAACAGGACCTATACACCCCTCTTCCTACTCCTGATAAGCCATGGGAATCCATCTCAATGGACTACATGTCGGGTCTCCTGTCCACCAAGCAGGGAAATGATTGTGCTTTTGTGGTTGTTGATCACTTTTCTAAGATGGCGATTCTAGTTTACTGCAAGAAGAACATCACAACAGAGGCCACTGCCAAGTTATTCTTTGAACGAGTCTGGGTACATTTTGGAATCCTACAAACCATTGTCTCATATCGAGACAGACGATTTCTCAGCACATTCTGGTCAAGCCTCTGGTCACTGTTGGACACCAAGCTCACCAAATCCACGACCTTCCACCCCCAGATAGATGGCCAAATCGAGGTTGTCAATCGAATGATTGTACATATCCTTTGCATGTATAATTCAAAGCACCCTCACATATGGGACGAGAGCCTTCCCTATGTCCAACATAGCTACAACCGAGCCCTGCATAGCTCAACCAGCCATAGCCCCTTTCAGGTGGGGTTGGGATTCCAACCATTAGGTCCCATAGATGTTGCACTTCCCCTTGCGGTCACCTTGACCAACTCATATCCTACTCCAACTAAAGATGACAAAGCCACCCAGTTCATTGAGCAGATATAGCACATCCTCCAATAGGTTTAGGATATCCTACAAAAGTCTAATGACAAGTACAAGCAGCGCCATGATCGACATCGGGTGCCACATAAGTTTCAAGTGGGCAACAAAGTTTGGTTGCACTTGCAGAAAAAATGCCTTACAGGACCCCGTCAGAAGCTTCTCCCACTCCGTTATGGGACATACACCATCACCAAGGCCATGGGGGATAATTCTTTTGAGCTCAACATTCCTCCTTTCCTTGGCCTGCACCCAGTGTTCAATGTGGATCTCCTTCACCCTTATTTCCCACCATTATTCGACACCTCAGACGTAGCAGAGTAGCTGACACCAACAGAGCTCAACCCAGACTACATAAAACAAGAATCCAACAATCATATTGTGGACACACAGATCAAGGGAAATCGACAACAAAGGATCCAACTTTATCAAGTTGTCAAAGCAGGGCAACTCTTGCACCAAGGCAAGTAGCTCACCCAGGGCCAAATTCAGCAGAAATTTCCTCATCTGACGGGGGAACTCAACGAAATGGAGACCATTGCTTTCTAAGGAGGGAGGATTGATCCAGGTGGATATCGGTGGTCACCCACCTCTTCCAACTAGCTCAAAACAATTTTCTGACAATTTTGGCAATTTACTATTTTTAGCAGTTTTAACTTCTAGGGCCATTTTGAGGGCCTAAATGAAGGATTTTCGGGATTGAGCTTCTCAATGATATATGAAGAAAATATTGAGCCCCCAAAATGAATCTCCTCAACGATACCTTTCCAATGGGCTATCATACGCTTAAAACGGAGATCGTATGCAAAAGTTACGACCCCAGGAAGTTGATGTACTAACTTACCCAAACGGGGCCCACATGACTTTTGGCGCTTCATCTCCTAGGGTTAGGTTTTTGGATGTATAGGGTTTTTGGAATTCCTATTTATTGTAAAAATTCCTTCAGAGCCTCATTGTAAGGATATTCTTACGAATGAGTGCAACCGTCACATCTCTTCTAAGAGATAAGCCCCCACCATTCCAGCAAGCTTATTTCCGCTGCATTTTACAGTTTCAGCTTATTTCCTTATTGAATAGAAAACTAGTTTTACTGTATCTCTGTTATTTTGTGTTAAGCACCTGGTAATAATCTGTAGTCATTTCATTCTGCTCATAAAATCCAGATCAGATATACAACAATTTTTCCAACTTTCTTGACAAATAGAGTTGAATCTTCAAGATTTTAGTGCTTGAAATTCAATTTTAGAAGATGCTCAGTTAGATTTTCATACTAGGCTCGCAGTGCTTGTTTTGGGCCATATAAGGATATTATGAACTTGCATACTTTATGTTCTTGTCCCTTCACAAAAAAACCTTATGATTGAGACATGAAAACATTCTCTTTCAAGTCTCCATCCAAGAAAACAGTCTTCACATCCATTTGATGAATTTTCCATCCATTATGTGTTGCCATGGAAAATAAAGTATGGATGGTAGTTCATTTTTCTTTAGGGGAAAAAGTCTCGTCATAATCAATATCTTCTTTCTATGCAAAAATATTTTTCACAAGCCTTGCTTTGTGCTTATCAAGTGAGCCATCTTATTTTTAGGTGTTCTTGTATACCCACTTGCATCATATTGGTTTGGTTTCAAATGGAGGATCCACCAACTTCCACATCCCATTCTTGATGAGAGCTTCGTATTCCTTCTGCATGACTTATTTCCACTCATTATAAGAAGTGGCTTCTTCAAAGGAATTTGGTTCAATGTTAGTAGATAAATCCAAATCACAATCATATGAAACATCCATGTCATCTACATTACCCAAATTTGAATTATTTGCATCACCTCCATCTTGTCTTGGGGAACTATTGGTTTATGTCTTTCCCACCTCATCATAATGAACACTTTCATGTGTTTTTATGAGCCATTTTGGTGGACCTTTCTGAGATGGTCCAGGTTGCTCAATTGATTGAGATGGTGTTGAATTCTCATCAAGTCTCAACTTTTCAATCCTCTTAATTACATCATCCAAGTGAACTTCAAGTTCTGATGAAGTGGTTGGAACTTCTTCATGAGTGAGAGATGGTGCTTCAAAAGGAGATTCTAGAGATTGATCCAAGATATGGATCCCCCATTCAATATGTGGAATCTCATCATCAAATTCATGATATGTCTTTACACAAGTGAATCTGTCAAGATGATCAAGTTGCCTCTCAATAATTTTGTCATTCCTGGAGGATTCAAGAAATATTACATCTCTAGAAAGAATGAATTTCTTGTTTGTTTCATCGTAAAGATGATATCCCTTTGTGGTATTTGACTACGCCAAGAAGATGCACTTATGACTCCTTGCATCATGCTTGCTTATTTTCTCCTTAGGAATCAAGACATAGTAGGTGGAACCAAAGAATCTGAGATGCCTCATCGATGAAATGTGGCCATACCACATTTCATATAGAGTCTTGTTTTCAAGACCATAATATGGACACATGTTTTTCACATAATCTACACATAGAATAGCATCAGCCCAAAACATCAATTTTACAATCTTGAAAAACATCATGGAACAAACCAAATTTAGGAGTGTCTTGTTCATTCTTTCAGATACACCATTTTATTGAGGATTGTATGAAACTATGGTTTTATGCTTGATCTCATGTTGGAAAATGTATCTTTCAAATTAATTAGATGTATATTCTCTTCCATTATCAGTGTGAAGAGAGTCAGTATGAGATCGAGCTTCATTTTGTACCCATGCATGAAAAAAATTAAAAGTTTCAAAATCTTGTGATTTATCTTTCAATAATTACACCCAACACATCCTTGTTTAATATTCAATAAAAGTTATGATATATTTATTGTCATTTGCAGAAGGAACATGCATAGGGCCACACAAATCAAAATGTATCATTTCAACATTTCTACATGTTTTGGAAGTAGAATAATGAAATGGTTGTTTTCTATGCTTTCCAAGGATACAAGCATCACATTGCTTCAAGTTCCTAGGAATAATAGGCAAACAAAAAACACCATTCTTTCTAAACAAATAGACACTATCATAATTAATATAAACAAATCTAGCATACCACAAAAGACTAGATGGCATTGTACCTTCACCGCGATGAGAGAGATATGAAACATTTTGTGCATGAGCAGATGTCCCTTTCAGTGTCAACAATATTCCTTCTTCCACCACATTCATGACAATCAAGTTCTCTAAGGCCTTCCTTATTTTTAATTTTCCTCCAAAGATATGGATAGAGTGACCTTGTTATCGGATGTGCACAAAATAAAACAAGTTCCTTTGTAGCTCAAGAAGATAGAGAACATTACGCAGAAGAAAATCCCGGAGTCCAAGCAAATTAAGCCCGATGCTTCCAAATCCTGAATGTTTGATACTTGACAGGCCATGTATGGGAAAAATTTGTAACTCCACTCTTGATTTTTCCGCAAAATAAACTATGCCATCAACATTGTCATTAAAATGTTCAAAAAAATCTCTTCAAAAGGTCATGTGGTAGGTGGCACCTGTGTCAAGCACCCATGCATCTCTCCAAGAAGAAATTGAAGTATTAATGAAATATTCAGTTACTCCTATATTGCAATGGGAAAAAATGTAATGAGTAGATTCAAATGATTTACCTTTCATTGGTTCTGAATTTTTACCTTTGTCTTCTTTTTAATTCTTTCAGTTTTGTTTGATCGTCTACCATGGGACTTTTCAGTCATTTGCTTCATGTGACCCATTCTTTCTGCAATGGGTACAATGAATATTGTATATCTCACCTTGGTTGTGTCTACCCCTTCTACCTATGAAAGTATTTCTTCCATGTCCTTTTTTGTTGTCTTCTCCTCTAGAAGAATCATGTGGTTGACTCTTCCCTTTCTGAGCAAGGCACATAGTCTCATCGGTGGAATGGGATGAATTATTTCCAAAGGCTTTCGCACTCTTTGCAACTTTCTCCACCAACTTGTCAAATGTGATGGACTTCATTTGACCACTGGCTTGCACAAATTCACAGTAGTGAGAATATGTAGGGTAGAGGGACTTAATGAAGACTATGGGAGGAATGGCTATGTTCACACCAATGGCATCAATGTCATGTATTATGAATTTGATCTCAGAAGATAAAGCCATAGGGTCCTCATTATTTAACTTTAGGTTGAAGAGATTCACCAGTAGTTGAATTAGTTCTTGTTTTGAGTGAGTGTCATACAAGTTGTTCAATCTATTCAAAACACTATAGGATTCATTAATGGAAACAATATGACGACTCACCTCTTTACTTACTGTCGCAGAAATCATGACATATGTTTTATGGTATTTGTCCTTCCATATAGAACATTCCTTTTATGATGAGGAATGCTTGGTCTGGTACTCTTTAGTTGTGCTTCTAACGATTGTGTTTTTTATTTGTATTCTTCTTGACTTGTAGGCATTGCTTCACAAATGCCTTTCCATAAGTCGTTAAATATCAATGTGATTTAAATATTTATGTACCATTCTTGGTAATTCTCTTTACCAGTCAGCATCACGCCAATGATGGAGATGAGAGAATGCATCTTTAAACTCCATCTACTCAAAGATGTCTTGCATTCAAGTGCTTGTGGGATTGGAGAAAAATGTATTGTCTTATCGATTAAACGACATGTATATGTTGCAGTGGTTGGTTGCATAAGAGAGAAAAGGTGCATGATACCATAATGAATAAAATGTTTCCAAACAAATCAAACTACTTTCTAGTTATGAACTGTCAAACTTCACTGAGAATACAATCAAAACGTACTGCAATAAGTATTATTTTAGGGCTTTGATATTACAAATATGGTGCATTGTACTACACCATTGCAACACATATTACAAGGATGTTTATTACTAGCACATTGTCAAATTTCATCCACCAAATCATGTCACCATGGACTCATGATGATGATGTGAATGCACATAATTATGGATCATATCAGATCAATGGAGGTAGATGATGGTAATCTAATTTGTAACACTCAAACAAAGGAATTATCCTGGCTAGGGTTGGTTGCAAAGCCAACTGCAATCTACAAGCGCATAAAATACTATTCCATAGAATATCACAACAATATGCAACGAATTATTTCGTAGTAGAGGTCACTTGTAACACACATCTAAGATCACTTCCAGAAACGGCACATCCCACCCCGATATTAGCACATTCACCTACATTAACTAAGAATGAGCAACTCCAAGTAGAGTAGAAGTTGTAAGTGAAAGATTGTGACTCCATTCCTCACCATGAGAATAGGGTTTATGTAGAGAGAGGTGAGCAGGGAAACCCTAAAATATTGAATATGAATGGAAGCTAGCAAGTGATGAGGGAGAGTCGATAGGATCAAACGTGCAAACCCTAGGGGGAAACTATAAAAGAAAACCTAGAATTTGTTTTTCCAAGGATAAATATCAGAGAGAAAAATCAAGAAGATGTGTACAGAGAATATGAAACAAAATGGAATAACATTGAAAATATATATGAGGGTGAATACGTTTTCTTCATTTTATGACTTCTAATAAGGTGATTATGGGTTTGTGTCCCACCAGACATGCCAAATGTTACCAGGAAGAGAGAAGAAAGATAGACTTGAAGATGGAGAATAAACCATAGGACTAGATGGGAAGGTAGAGGGATAGGCAAGGTGTTTTCTATACCCGAAGAGAAAGGAAATGAAAAAATGAACTATCCATAGAGTTAACCTGCACTCTGATACCACTGACATGCTAGGTATGGGAAAAATTTGTAACTCCACACTTGATTATTTCATTAACATGAAGCTCAATAAATATACAAATGGAAGATTGTTCGTCTTCCCCTTCCAAGTGACTCTTTCTATCACCTATGACTCTTCATATTTATCCTAAGTGATATTTACAATAATTTTTACACAAGAAACACAATCCCAAGGATTACATGTCCAACATGATGAAATATATGTAATTAAATTTTTGAATATGAGATCAAATTGCAAGCATGTAGTATTCTAGTATATTTGATATCACATTGCCTCACCTAATCTCAATGATGATAGAACACAATGGATATTTACAATAATTTTTACACAAGAAACACAATCCCAAGGATTACATGTCCAACATGATGAAATATATGTAATTAAATTTTTGAATATGAGATCAAATTGCAAGCATGTAGTATTCTAGTATATTTGATATCACATTGCCTCACCTAATCTCAATGATGATAGAACACAATGGATAGAGGGTATTTTGGGGATATTATAAGGGGTTGAAATCGCCTTTTTGGTTATGGACTAAGGCTTAACATTGCTTCTAAATTGTTAAGAGATTGTCTTCCTCATATGTAAGGAAACAAGTTAAGGACCAAAGATATAAAAACATGTAGAAAAAGTGGTATGATTAGTTTTCTTTGAATACAAATGATGAGCTAACACATAGCAACCAATAACAACTAGCCTAAATATCTATTAACAATTAAATTATAATAAGTTTCACTCCCTTCAAAAGAAAAAAAAAATAGTTGTGATTAATGAAAAAATGATTTGAAATTGTACAAAATGATGATGATGATGATTAACGTCCACTGAGACCAATTGGTCTATTGAACCTTAAGAAGGTAAGAGATTACTTTAATTTCTTTAAAATTGTATTTCTATGCTCAAAAACCATTGAGAGAAGCATTCTAATATCACCATAATTTTCATGACTTCCGAGGTTAGGAAGGTTGGTAATGTGGAAAATACTTTTATATTGGGATCTAATATGGGTATAGGAAGGGCAATCCAAGAGGAAGTGTTTTTCATATTCTACCCACTTAATGTCACAAAGGTGACAAATTCTCTCATCCCAAGGTGTTTTGGGAGTTGTCCAATGCCCAGTTTCACTATGTGGCTCATAAGAGTTTGTTTTTATTTTAACAATGTTGATTTTCTTCTTTGCACTTCTCAAAATTGAGAGGTACTTTTGATCTTCTAAATTAGGGTTAACCATCTCCTTGTAGTATCTTAATTTCCTTTTATCCACTAATTATTTATCACACCACATATTCTCCTTAAATTTAGAAGTGATAATATTTTTAATATTATCGATATTCTGCATTATGGCTTTTCTTATATTCCCCAATAAATTAACCAAGATTTGACATCTTTATGCCATCTTTGCTTGAGCCACTAGTGGTTTTGGCTAGAGTTTGAAGCAATTTTGGGGAGCCTCTTGTCATCCATGTTGTTTATTTTGTTCTTGTACATTAGGTATCTAATCATAGCAATGCTCTCAATGGGTGGAATGATTGCTTCTATAGGAGGATAATATAGGGTGTATTGCTCTTAATTTTGAGATTATAAGTTATAAAATTCTTTTGGATTTGTTCTATCTTTCTCCAGGGAATATATAGATATACTAGAACCCCAAAATTCACATCCATATAAGATAAGTGGAGTGATGAAAATGTGAAAGAAGAGTTTTTTAATAAAAAATCCAAAGGTCTGCTAATTTAGAAATTTTTTTGAGTTCATAATAAGCTTTCCACCCTCCATTTATCATTTTTTCAACACTATAGTTCCAATTGAGCTTATGGTGGATATCGATTCCAAGATAATTTTATGAAGGAACTTCCTCCAAGCTATTGTTGTCATAAACAAAAGTATAGTAGGCGATACTTTTGGATTTAATTATCATAACCTTTGTTTTGTCATTTTTGATAGTCATGCCCATGCTAGAGAAGAAGTCCTTGAGGGTTATCAGTTGCTTACCTAGGTCATAAGGAATCTTCACCATAATAACAATATCATTAGCATAAAGAAGGAGGATGATGACTATACTAGCAAGAGTCGAGCCAACATAGCCTGCATCCTCCAAAAAATCTTCTAACTTATCAATATAGATGCCGAAAATGGTAGGGGATATGGAACAACCTTTCTTGACTCCTATATTATAGTTAATTTCTTTTGACCATCCCTAATTGTTCCTAAGTTTGGCAATAACTTTCTCATATAGCCTTACTGCAACAACTCTTAACTTGAAAGAGACTTTAAGCTCTTCTAACCTATTCCATAGGTTATTCATGGGCCCAGTGTCAAAAGATTTTCTAAAATCAACGAAACAACAAAAGAGATCAGTTTTATCATTACAACACTCATCTGCAATGATCCTAAATGTAACAAGGTGGTCTATAGTGGAATGGTATCCTCTAAACCCAGCCTGACCTTTAGCTTTTTTTCCATGGCTTTCTATCCATGTTCCGATCTTCTTTTCCAAAATACTTTCATATAGCATAGCTAAAATAGGGCTAATCATAATGGTCCTATAATTAGAGGGATTGCTTTTATCCCCACTTTTAAAAATAGGTACAATGAGGTTGAGTCCAAGGTTTTGGGAACTTGGTAGATAGCTAAATTGAAGAGCTTATGTATGTGAGGGATGAGGATAGGTCCTCCAATCTTTAATGTGTCAATTGGTAACCTTCAATGTCCTTAGCTTTTCCTTTTGAGAGTCGCTTAACCCCAAACTTAGTGTATTTTATGGAAAACACTTCATCCTTTATAGAGTTCTTTGGAATGTTTTCCATGGCATTAGGGGATTCATACATATTTTTAGGGTAGAAATTCTAGTCGTTCAAGGGAATATTATTATTTTATTTAGTTTTATGAGTTAGAATTTGCCTCCAAAATTTCTTAGGATCTATCTTAAATAGGTGCAAAAAATTATCTTTCTTTTTATTTATATAGTATTTTTTTTTTCGTTTAATTAAAGTTTTGTATCTATTTATCTTATTAGATTTTAAAGATGCATTGGAAGCATCCCTAATGGATTTTCTAGCAATTTTACATTCGATATCATACCAAGGGTTAGTTGTACTATTTTTCTTTTACATAGCACCTCAAAAGAGAAATTGTTAATTGAAGTATACAGATTTGTTGTAATTTTTGATAGTCAACTTCAAAATTGTTCTAATACGATATGAGTTTTAAAGCATTTCTTAATTCTTTTAAGAAGAGATCAACTTTTTGTTTGTCAAAAATTAAGTGCATTTGGTTATTAGAGTGCTCCTCTATAGAGATTTTGTGTATTGAAAAGTTAAGAGTTAAGGTTAAAGGTCTATGATCAAAGTCAGGTTCGTGGTCATACAAAAGATCAAAGTTTACTATTTAGTTGTATATAAAGATATATGATATTACATAATCAACAACACTACTACCTAGCCCATGGATACAAGTCATCTTGTTAGAATTTGGCCACTGAATCTTTAGACCATTGCAAATTATTAAATCTTGAGAGCTACAGAGCTTGATTAACTTAGTACCAAATAAATTCTTGACTAGATCTTTAGAGTTTTTTTTGTAACGATTAGCTAAGACAAGGTCCTCATCTAACCAAAGACGATTAGGGTTGGAGCCATTACTTAAAATAATAGCTTGATTGATTGTAGTTCTAACATTAAAGTCTCCTAAGAGGAGGATATTGCCTTCATTTTTCATATTGTAGATATCTTGTTGTAAGCTTTTGTAGGGACAATTCTTATCTAAATTGTTTTTTTACAAAAAATAAAGTTAATAGGTGTGAAATAACATATTGTTATATAAATCTTCTTAGTGTTAGTATAATATATCTCCATCCATATATATTGATTGAAAAAATCTTTCTTATAAAAATGGACTTGAGGAGAAATGTTTATTTTTATGTAACATGTTATTCCTCCCATCCCTCTACAAAAAGACTTCTTATTCCACATAAACCTTCTCTATAAACCACAAAACAAATCCTTCAATATTAACCAAAATGCATATACTACTTATATATATATTAATGTGAATTTTGAGGGATCCTAATTCTTAATATGCGTCAACATCATGTGCTTCAACATCCTCTAATAATGACGATGACAATTCTAACACCACCACGTGTCGATGGTTTACCACTAACTTCGTTCAACGTTGGTGAAGATTATATCTACAATATTTGTCTAAAAGACACGTGGTTTAACACTAACTTTGTTCAACGTTGGTGAAGATTATATCTACAATATTGGTCTAAAAGTTAAAAATGGTTATTCTCAATAATAGGAAAGAAAATTAGTTTTTTTTATTTGAAATGTTTGTTTAAAATAATTAAAAAACAAGTTATTAATTTTGATTTAAAATTTTGTTAGAGTTATTTTGAATTAATGAAATTATAAATATTTATCATTAATATTATAAAATCAAATAACTATTTATCATTAATATTATAAAATCAAATTATATTATAAATATTTAAGAGTATTAATTTTAATTTTACATTAAAAATAATGATTTTAGATGCAAATTTACAATTTTAATAAATTTCTTAACAAAATTTTAATAATAATAAAAAAACTCAAAATTATAAAACGTTCAACTTCTTTTCTAAATAAATAATTATAAAATATTATATAAAAAATTAATAATTTAAAATTCATCATATGTATTATTGGGGTTGTCTAATTCTAAATACATATGAAAAATCCTTAGATCCAACAATTTTTAGCTAAATTTCAAGAAAAATTAAACAGAAAATATCACACACACAAAAAACATAAAATAATTAGATTATGAATTTATGACTTATGACTGGTAACTCTATATCAAATAAAAAAATATAATAAAAATCCATTAATATTCTACTAAACCATAACTAAATAGTACTTATAACAAGGTTGTGTGACAACATAGTCCCTGCCAACGAGGTTAGAAAGCAAATATTAGAAAATGGGGTCAAATTGTAAATGACAGAAATGTTGTGTGTAACATGTATATCACGGAACATGGGGCAAAAGTAAATGACACTTGGCATGTAGAGCACCATTTATTTTTTGAAAGTATATAACGAACTACAAA
This sequence comes from Picea glauca, assembly GCA_000966675.3. NCBI lineage: Eukaryota > Viridiplantae > Streptophyta > Pinopsida > Pinales > Pinaceae > Picea > Picea glauca. Next base: position 304,401 of record JZKD02S1820845.1, on the reverse strand, counting down.
TTTGTTCACAGTGGAAGAAAAAATTAGGAAATTTAAATGCATTTGCCATATGGACTGGTGAAAGATAAAAATCTATGAAGACATAAATTTAAAAGGAGATATGAAAACAATTTTATTTGAAATATGTAAAAAAATAAAAGTTTGTCACGGACTACTGGAAATTTTGAAATGTATATGACGGAAATGTTGTATGCAACATGTATATAACAGAACATGGGGCATAAGTAAATGACGTTTGGCATATAAAAATTGAAATGCATTTGTCAACATGTGGCATAAGTAAATGACGGTTGGCATGTAGAGCACCAGTTATTTAGAAACATATAAAAAAATAAAAGTCAGTTACATATAAAAATTTAAATGCATTTGTCATATAGACTAGTGAAAGATAAAAATGTATGAAGACATAAATTTAAAAGGATATAAGAAAATAGTTTTATTTGAAGTATGTCAAAAAATAAAACTTTGTTACATACTACTGGAAATTTTGAAATATACAAAAAAATTAAAGTCGGTTACATATTAATAAGAATTTCAATGCGTTTGTCATGTAGACTGGAATTGGGGCTCTCGTGGACCATTAGAGAAATATGTACAAGAAACAAGACTGTAGAAAGAAGATAGAGTGAAATACATGCAAAAAAAATAAATTGAAAGGTATAAGTGTTTGCCTGCACATCTCTATTTAAGAAAGTGGAATAACTGGGTTGCTAAACAAAGCAGGATGTGATCAGTAGACTTACAGTGAGGGTACATATGAGTCCTTTGGCTATTTGCTTGCAGTTGTCGTTTCATTGATGTCATCGACGACTGTGGTTTCAATGATGTCATTGATGGCTGCTGGAATCCTGGCAACTGCATGTTGCCTTTTGTCGGTGGCCTGCTTCAATTTCCTTTCGAGCCATTCTTGAATGTAGCTTCCCATTGGGGCGATGTTGATCTCATTTCCGATTTTTATGTTGAAAATATCATTTTCTAATTCCCGGAAATCGATAGAAAGATTACACAGAGCCTGATGAATTTCCTCATTCTGTATTGAATATTTGACTAGCCAGTCGTCGACGTGAGCTTGATCAAAGTGAAGGATGTTGTAAAACTTTTCCAGAGACAAGGCCTCAAACATATCAACCTGTTTATCGAACTCTTGCCTGGTTAAGGGCAAGGAGTTTGTGATTAATTCGGGGTCTTGGAAGTCGTTGGTTTTTCCGGCTAAATCTATTCTTGATAGCCTTGTGAATAATCTATCTTTCTTCGATATGGCTTGTTCACATGACTGGACAATGAGATGCAGGTTCTTCACTTTTTCTTTCCAACATGCATTCAATTGATTGATCCGGTTTTCAAATGGAAGATCTCGTTCTCTTCTTTTTGTTTCTGTCATATTGTTGACAATGGTGCCAAATGGAAGGATCGTTTTTAAAAAGAGTTTTTCTTCATATTTTAACTCCGCCTACAAATGTTCAAGAAAACTATGTGCATTGGTTCCAAGAGAAGTGATGGTTTGTGATGTTTTCCATGCCTCGATAACCAGTTCCAATCTTTCTTGATATTATTCTCCACATATCCTCTACAGGATGTTAGTAGGGTGGAGGATGCTTTTACGTTGACTGCAGGGGTGTCAGGCATGGCTATTGCCAAATGATTGACAAGCAATGGCATAGGAATGAAAGCCTCTTCCAATCCCTTGAACTGTTCCTTCAGTATGGCATTCTCGATCTTGATGCCTCCAATGGAATCATGAGGTGCTTCTCCACTCACGATGTGAAGTTGACAGATTTGGGTCGGCCACATGTTGGCAACAACAACCTCTAAACGAGATTTTCCTTTCTTATTTTTAACATTTTTTTTTCTCAATTATCAATTTTTTGGACTGGTTATCAAAAACAACACTCTAGAACATGAAGGATTCATCTTCGTCAAAATTTTCGGTAACGGATATGCCCATTGGATGGCTATGTTGGATGGCATTTCCAGACTAATCAAGGAAGTGAAGCATGCTATCTAGATCAGTGTCAAGTTCCATGTTCTCACTCTGAATTTTCGGCTCTTCTGCCTATCCCACATTTTTTTTCTCTTGTTCTCTACCGGAAGCTTGTGAGAACTATCAATTTTACAGTGAGGAGGGTCATTATCTCCTCCTCCGTTTGAAGAACTTTGAGTTTCTTTGTTGCTGTGGTGGGCCGTTGGAGCAATGCTCCAGGATGTCGTACATTTTGGAGTGTTATTTTTCGATTGAACACTCTTGTCATCGGGGCCTTTCCCCTGTTGCATGTACAATTTAGTGCAGGTTTGCACTGTGTCCACATCATCGGCATAAGAGGCAGGAGCATTGTCGCCACTGTCTCTATTTTCAAGCAGGTGTTTTTTTAAAAAACAATTGTCGACGCCAAATGTTTGTAAATGTTGTCGAAATATATTATAGGGGTCGAACCCTCTTATGATTTTAGCATATCTCAGGTTGGACATGCTAGAATGCACTGGGAATTCCTCAATTTTCTTGACGTTTTTCAATACGAACTCCCCTACTTTCCAAGGCAGAGGAATAAACTATTTTTTTTTCTTCTTTTGCAACATATGCAACCAATAATTATATTTTCGTGCTACCTCTGCAACAAACATTATGTCCGTAATGTGACATGGAAGGAGAGAAGGTATTTCTGTGGAGCCAAAAATTATTATGACAGTGTAATTATCCAAATGTTCGAGTGTCCCCTTCCTATCCAAAAAACTAGTTGTATGCGAGGAGCATCTTCTCCTAACAACAAAAATTTGAAAAAAGACACAAAGCCATTAAAAAATTCATAGAAATAGTGGGAAGCCTTGTGCTTCCACAAGGCCTGGTACCATAACGTTATTGGGTGGAATTCGAAGTTGACATTCTTGGAGAGAGATAGTTGTGGAAACCAACAGAAATGTGCTATCGCAAAAACTAAATAGAACAACATATAAAATTTCTTTTCCCTTTTGAAGCTTGACAATTGGAAACAGATTTCATGGGAAATTATCTTGCCCCAATAAAAAATGGCTTGATCGTTGACTGTGAAATACAAAATATAAAGAGCCATCCGGGAAATAGTTGTTGTGGACTCATGTCCCATTATTCTTGTAAACAACCAGACAATTTCGAAAAATGGTTTTCTAAATGAACTAACCTGCAAGCTTGTAATATCTTTAGGAACTAGAAGCGGGTTTTCTAATAAATGGGGCAAGAGGTCCAACTCGTTATTATTCTTTGCTAGGAATTGTTTCGAATCTTCTCCTTTGAACGTCAATGTTGGCTCCAACAATCTTAGCATCTGGCGGAAGAATTGAGGTGACAAAGAAACAAAAGAGTGGTCCCACAGTTGAATAATTCTTTTGTCTGAAATAAATTTATTGGTGCACCAAGAGACCAGGTTCTTACAGTCAAAAACCTTAGGGACATAGCCTGCACGAGCAATCCCATAGGTCCAAATTACTTGGTTCTCTGCGGCAAAGGTTGAGTAATAAGAATATGCCCTGGACCACTTGAAGTTCTGGTCCTCATGCCAGAAGATGTTCACTGTATCTCCACAGAACTGTTGTTGAGTTGATTCCATAGGTTTATGAGAATGTTGGTTTTCTCCAGATGATGGTTGAAATGAATAGTTAGATCCGATAATGTAACTCTCCGCTAAATCTTGGTTAAATGCTTATGAATGGGAAAGCTCCTCAAGCCTTTTGTTGATTAATGACAATCTGTATGGGTGGGGCATGATGAAATCCTAGCATTAAAGCTTACTTATTGCATATTTAGAAATGCGAAGGTGGCGGGTACGATGAAGAGAAATTAAGGATTGGAATTTTCGTGAATGTGCCAAGGCCATGACGTACGAACGACATTTCATGATTTTGAAATCAACACTTGGAAGGGATAATATAACCCCATGCAAATCTTGGTTTAATGCGCATTAATAGGATATCTCCTCGAGCCTTTCATCCATCAATGACAATCTATATGGTTCCTGCATGATGAGTTTCTGGTTTCAGTAATTGCATATTTAGAAACAAGATATATATATATATATATATATATATCTTTTATTATAGACAAGTGCGAAGGTGACGGAGATGGGGAAGAGCAAGGAAAGAATGGCAAGGTCTGAAAAGAGGTCGGACGGGATTCAAAAAAGGGTTACGGGGATACTCAGGAGAGGCGAGTGTTCCACAGTCAAATTTTATGTATCGGAATTTTTTACTGCAAAACGTGTAAAATGGAAGAGATCATGATGGGGCAGTTCAGAGACCAGTTTGTATATTTGCAGAATTCTGGCAAAGTGGCTAAGTATGGAATAGGGAAACGGTCGGGCAAACTCATTCTCAGAAGTGAGGATTGAATTTTTTGTGAAGGGACTAACCCGATGACGCGGAAATGACATTCCATGGTGTTTGAAATTAGTGCTTGCTAATTGCATGCCTACAAATAAGATCTTATATATAATTGCTAATTGCTAATTGCAAAGGGGCGCGGGCACAGGAAACAACGACTAGGAATTGAATATTTCTTCAACCCTCCAAACCAATGACCTGCCAAAGAAATTTGAAGAAATGGCAAAGCAGATAGACGGGCTTCAAAATGGGGTGACAATAGTTCCACAGAAGACGTGAGGACTCAACCGTTAAATTGTATTTCTCGAAATTTTTCAGTGCAAAATGTATACCACGAAAGAGGGCATGATAGGTGGAGCGTTATATGGAAGAGGGTATGATCTGAGTCCAGTTGTAAATTTTTATATCGCAGAAGTGACAGTACTCTTTGTAGGCCATGGAACAACATAAGTTCAATCTAGAGCCCGCCTATTGGGAATTCACGGTTGAAGAAGTGTCTTTGTCTATCAATTTGTCTATCGCGGAACTCTGAGGCATTTTATTAGCCAACTATCCCACATGTTCGGCTGTCAATTTGTATAGTGTGGAACTGTGGGTGTTGTTTGTAGGGCACGAAACTCTAGAGGAAATGATTTTCCCTTTAATATAGCATCTGTGGCGCAAATGTGGTATGGCTCGTTTTAGCACTTTTCCATCCGTAAACAATGGCAATCTTGAGCCCTCTAGCCCTAGAGCCTGTGTGTCAATTTGTATATCATGAAGGTCTGAATGTTGTTTGGAGGTCACAGAAAAGTACAAGTGCAATCTTGATCCAGTCAGCACGCAAGTCCGCCTGTCAATTTGTATATGGCGGGACTTTGGGTGCTACTTGTAGGACATGGAACAATAGAGGGTCAATTTAAAGAAAGGGGAAGCGCTCGTTGGAAACATGTGAATCCTCCAATCCACACAACAAATCATTTTCAGAAGAAAAAAAACGATTAAGTAACCAAGAAGAGAAACTACAAGGAATAAAAGAGTGGGAAAATAGAAAGGCGGAGGGCAGTTTTTGTAAGAACGAATTGGTTTCAAAGAAGCCCCATTGTTGCAAAACCATCATTTTCTACTAATTGTTAGCAAATGCATTGTTGAAAATTATATTTTATTGCAACCTATGCATGTAAGTATGTTCTTGATACATTCTTCCATGACGGTAACATATTAACTTAATTATTAAACTTCATTTTCTACTAATTGCCAACAAATGCTTTGTTGAATATTAGATTTTATTGGAGCCTATGGGTGTAACTGTGTTCTTGATACATTCTTCTATGACAGTAACATATTAACTTAAGTATTAAACTTCTTGCATTATGGGTTGTTAGCATTAAAACTTAATAACTACATGCCTAGAAACAAGAATGATGATTTTACTGCAAGATTGTACATTGGTATTGCTATGTTCTATCTGCATTACTAATAGAATTGAACGTTGGTTTCAAAATGTGTGTCATCCATTTTTTGTTTGCATAAAAGGCTGGTGGATTGACATAGTACATTGTCATATAATTGTTACATGTTCCATCTTAGAAAAAATAACCCAAGTAAACACAATATCCAAGAACTACGACAGCACTAAACCATGCCAATGAGAACATGCATTAAATCCAGAAAAGAAGCAGCAACGAAGACTCCAAGGAAAAAAAAATTAATAGTAAATCCATTTAAAAAAATAAGAAAAACTTGAGTATTGTACATCTATACTTAGAAATTGGACCCAGTTCTTTGGGCCAAAACATTGAACGTATCTGCCACAAACATTTGCATGAGATCTGTAGTAAGCAACATCCTTGCAATTTTCTCCTCGATGAATCATCTTGTGGTGAAATTGATAGTTTTCAGAAGCTTCTCATGAGGAAGAAGATGAAAAACATTGCAGGGAAAATGGAGTAGCCCTTAACTGAAACTGCCTTTGCATAGTTGAAAAAAATCAGGGACACGGGTTGCATGTGCAATTTCAGAGGTCCAAATTAGTCCATTCTGGGCGGAAGGAGATGACTAGTAGAAAAATTCCTTGCAGCAATTCTCGAAGATGTTAATTGTATATCCGGAGAACAAGACAATAGTCTTGCAAGTGAATAATTTTTTAGCTTGAAATATATCTCTAGGAGCATCAACATATCATTTCTTTACAGTGAAACTCTTCCGCCCATAACTAACTAATTTCGAACTCTAGAATTCCTACTTTTGCGCTGCAAAGTGGCTATTGCGTTCAACATCGATTTCTTTTATGAAACTCCTTTTGGTGTTGTCAGGACCGCCATCACTGAGCTGGGAAGTTCCGCCCGTTATGGTTGATTTCAATTTGGGCATAAGAGTGTGAAGAGTCTTTGCATTGCCATCATCCATTGTCGTATCATCGACCATCAGATCATCTTCTTTCGGCTTGGAATCCATGACATCAACCTCTGCGGCAACCATGAATGCAACTGGGTAGCTTCTCTGGGCATGCAGGGTTGCCTTGGAATTCTTTGGCTTGAAAAATATCTCTCGGTGTACCAAGGGACCATCTCCTTTTTTTCTCCTAGGCGGAGGGAGATGAACAGTAAGAATATGCCTTGGAATAGTGGAACCTCTGGCCATTATGCCCGAAAGTGTTTATTGTATCTGGATAGAACTGTTGCCACAAGCTAACGACAATTTCCATTTGCTCGAGACGATGTTTGAAATGAAAATTGGGGAGGGATAATCTAACCCTCCACAAATTATGGTTTAATGCGTATCAATGGAATATCTCCTCGAGCCTTCCGTTGATCAATGAAAATCTCCAGGGTTCGTGCGGAATGAGTTGTCACCATTATAGCTCACTAATTTCATAATTAGAAAAAAGTGCGAAGGTCACGGTGATGGTGTAGAGAGATTAAGAATTAGAAATTTCTTAAAGGCACCAATCGACCAGTGCACAAAAACAGATTGCATCATGTTTGAAATGAATACTTGGAAAGGATAACATACTTTTGCGCAAATCTTAGTTTAATTCATAGTAATGACAAATCTTCTCCGGATTTTCGGACATTAATGACAATCTTAACGGTCCCTGCAGGATGAACTACTAGCATTAAAGCTTAATTACTACATATCTGGAAACAAGTAGAAGGAAGTGACGATGGAAAATTGCGACGAAGCATTGTAAATTTCATGCACCCGCCAACCCACGAAACCGATTCCAAGAAATACCTAAGTATGGAAAGTGATCGAGCGGGTTACAAAAGAAAAAGGGTAGAAGATATACCTAGGAGATGTGAAGGGCCGATGGTCATATTGCATCTTAGTGACAGATATTGGTCATCAATTTGTATGTCATGGAATTTCGACTGCTGTTTGTGCATAGGGGAACAATGGAAACGCAATGGAGAGAGGGAAATTTGTATATTGTTGAACTTTGGGTTCTGTATATAAAAGCATGAGACATTGGGAAAAATGAACAAGTAAACAAAAAGTGAAAGCATACGAGATGAAGGGGGGGTTTGTTTGCTAATTTGTAAATTGCAGAAGTCCGGGTGCAAGTTTCATGTGGCGGAACAATGGAAACACAATGTTAAACCCGCCTATGCAGGAACCCACGATTCAAAAAGGGGAAGCATAGAGAAAAGAGAAACTAGAAATTTTCTGAAAAACGAGTAATACACACTAAATATGTACTATAAAGTATGAAAATGAGATGTTATAGAGCAAGTACGAATCTCGCATTCCATACTTGGCCACTTTTTGGATCTCGGGTTCTCAGATTGGTGGGCTCTAAATTGGGCATCCATTGTTTCGTGGTCTACAAATGGCATCCAGAATTCCGCAATATACAAATTGGCCAGTGGACCTGCGGGCTAGGTCAGTCAACATTTCACTCCTTTTGTTTCGTGTCATACAAACAGTACTCGGAGTTCCTCGATATACAAATTGACACACGGACTCTAGGGTTGGTGGCCTCGAGAGTGCCATTGTTTACAGATTCTAATCTCTATTAAGTATTTAACATTATCAAAAGTCATTATTTTGAATACTAAATTATTAATATTAAATATTGATATTGTACAATTTAATTAGACAACGAGGTTTGTACAATATGAAACGGGGAATCTGTCGGTCGGTCAGGCTGGTGATATAAAAGTAAGTGAAATCTGAATACGTGAATCCGCCAACTTCCTTACCAATAAATTTTTCGAAAAAAATGAGTGATACATAAAATCTACTTTTAGAAAGTATGGACATGAGATTTTATAGAGCATGTACTGTTCCCTCGTTCCATACTAAATCCAATCTTTGGATCACGGGTTCTCGGGCTGACGGGCTCAAAACTAGGCCTCTATTGTTCCATGACCTACAAATAGCACCCAAGAGTTCTGTGATATACAAATTGGCAGGCAGACTTGCCGCCTTGCTCGCTCAACATTGCATTTCTATTGTTCCATGTGGTTCAAACAACACTCAGAGTTCCTCCATATACAATTTCATAGATGGGCTCCAGGGATGGCGAGCTCAACCTTGTGATTGTTTACGGATGCTGATCCCTATCAACTATCTAACACTACCTAAAAATATTATTTTCAATACTAAAGTATTAATATTAAATATTCATATTGTACAATTTGATTACATAAAATTATAAAAGGATGTGAAATATCTTATTTCAAAAAAAAACCCGCATATTCAGAAACCTGCGTTCCAAAAATTTTGTATAATATGAAACGTGCAAGAGGTCAGTCAGGTTGTTGATATAAAAATGGGTGGAAATCTGAACACGTGTATCCTTCAAGTTCCGCACCTAGAAAATTTCGCAAGAAACGAGTTATACATACCAAATATGCACTTTTATAAAGTATGGGCATGAGATTTTATAGAGCATGTATGCAACCCTCATTCCATACTTAGCCACTTTTTGAATTGCAGGTTCTCGGGCTGGAGGGCTCAAAATTGGTCCTCTGTTGTTCCATGCCCTACAAATAGTACCCAGAGTTACACGATATACAAATTGACAAGAGGACTTGCAGACTATTTGAATTTTAAGGGCCTCATGTCGATGTATTAGCACAATTGGACTTGGGCCAGTTTATATTTGTTTCTTACAATATTAGATAGAGAAGCGGTTGGTCGGCCTGGTGATATAAAAGTAATTGAAATCTGAATTCGTGAATCCCCCAACTTCCACAGCTAGAATTTTTCCAAAAAACGAGTAATACATACTAAGTATGTACTCTTATAAGGTATGGACATGATGTTTTTATAGAGCTTGCACGGATCCCGCATTCCATACTTGGCCACTTTTTCGATCGCGGGTTCTCGGTCTGGTGGGCTCAAAACGAGGCCTCTATTGGTCTATATCCTACAAATAGAACCCATAGTCCGGCGATATACAAATTGACATGCGAACTTGCAGAATGTCTCGCTCAACATTGCAGTTCTATTGTTTTGTGTCTTCTAAACAACATTCGGAGGAAACGAGCAATACATACTAAATATGTACTTCTAAAAACTATGGACATGAGATTTTAAAGAGCATGTACGGATCCCTCATTCCATACTTAACCACTATTTGGATCGCAGGTTCTTGGCCTGGCGGGTTCAAAATTGGGCCTCTGTTGTTCCGTGGCCTACAAATAGCACCCACATTTCTGCGATATACAATATGACAAGCGAACTTGTGAGCTATTTGAATTTTAAGGACCTCTTGTTGATGTCATAGCACATTTGGACTTGGACCAATTTATATTCATTTATTACAATATCAAACGAGGAAGCGGTCGGTTGGGCTGGTGATATAAAAGTAAGTGAAATCTGAAGTCGTGAATCCACCAACTTCCGCACGTAAAAGTTTTCCGAAAAACGAGTAATACATACTAAGTATGCTCTTATAAAGTATGGACATGAAATTTTTATAGATCATGTACGGATCCCGCATTTCATACTTGGCCACTTTTTGGATCACAAGTTCTCAGGCTGGGGGGCTGAAAATTGGGCCTCTATTGTTCTGCGCCCTACAAATAGCACCCACAATTCCACAATATACAAATTGACAAGCGGACCTGCTGGCTGGTTGGCTCAACATTGCACTTCTTTTGTTCTGTGTCCTCCAAACAACACTCAGAGTTTCGTGATATACAAATTTACAGATGGACTCCAGGGTTAGCGGGTTCAAGATTGCCATTGTTCACAGATGGTAATCCCTATCAACTATCTAACATGATCAAAAAACATTATTTTCAACACTAAATTATTAATATTAAATATTGATATTGAAGAATTTAATTAGACAAGAAAGTTTGCAAACTTTGGTCGGGCTAATGATATAAATGTAAGTGGTAATCTGAACACATGCATCTGTCAACTTCCGCACCTAGAAATTTTTCGACAAACGAGAAATACATAGTAAACATGTATTTTATATGGACATGAGATTTTATAGAGCATGCGCGTATCCTTCATTCCATACTTAGGCACTTTTTGGATCGCGGGTTCTCGGCCTAGCAGGCTCAAAATTAAGCCTCTATTGTTTCATGTCCTACAAATAGCACCTAGACTTCCACAATATACAAATTGACAGGCGGACTTGCGGTCTCTCTGGCTCAACATTGCTCTTCTATTGTCTTGTGTCCTCCAAACAACAGTCGGAGTTCTGCGACATACAAATTGACAGAAGGACTCAAGGACTGGCGGGCTCAACATTGTGATTGTTTGCGGATGGTCATCCTATCTAACATTATCTAAAAACATTATTTTCAAATACTAAATTATTAATATTAAATATTGATATTGTACAATTGAATTACATAAAATTATCAAAGGATGTTAAATCGCTTATTTTAAAAAAAAGGAAGGAAACAAAAGAAAGTTTTTTAAAATTCTATCACCACAAGCATAACAAGGACCAATTTTAATTTTAAGGGCCTCTTGTTGATATGATAGCACAATTTCACTTCACATAATATATATTCATTGATTTAAAATTATTCCAAGAGATTAATTTTACCAAGTTCATGGATTAAGAAAAAATGCTAAAACAACGACCAATTTGAATTTGAAGGGCCTCTTGTTGATATGATGGCACAATTGCACTTCACATGGTATATATTCGTTGATTTCAAATTATTCCATGAGATTAATTTTACCAAGTTCATCGATCAAGGAAAACTGCCAAAACAAGCCACATACTACATTTGCATCACAATGCCATAGAAATTGTTAGGTGGATTTGTGGGCTAGCTGGCTAAAAAATTCAATTCTATTGTTCTGTGTCCTCTAAAAAATAGTTGGAGTTACGTGATATACAAATTGACAGACGAAGCACACAACCAAGAACCAACTAAACTTCAAACAGGCCGCAAGCAAGTTTCCAGAAGGTTCCACAGAGCAGGACGCATCCACCTTTGCACCGAACAATTTCATATACAAAGAAAAGACATTGCCGCATTCATTTTCTCTTGCATCTGGTATATTTTCCCAGTAGAAAATAACCAGGGCCATGGGATATATGGGGTTTGTTTCCATGCTTCCCATTTTTTGGACCGAACAATGTTATGCTCGTGCAATCCCAACTAGCCGAGTCCGACAAACATTCATCTGGATGTTGAAGAAATATTACAGAGACACATGATGTATTTTCGTTTCCTAACAAAGTTTCATATATATTTTTCCCTTCTTCAACCGATATGCAAAATTGCATTGTCCTCATTTAAGGTGAATTTGTTGTGTATCTGAAGGTCCCACAACATGTAGACACTACTTGCCTTTTTCTGTAGATACGTTTCATATGACAACTCTACCAACTTAGGAAACACATTTTCTAATAGATGTCGCCTAACCGTACAATGTACGGTTGTGTTGTCCATGGTTCGGACGACAACATTGACGCAATGTCCATTTATATATGGACATTTTTCACCGCATTGCAAACAATCAATCATATCATCACTTATCAAAGTGGAGGTAGAAGAAGGAGAGTTGCATTTTGCACATACAGGTTCAAAGGGGGTCGAGTACACATTGGCTACAACTAAAACACCTTCAACCTGGCAAAGCGAGCATAGGAATTAATACATTGAACAATATAATACACAACTACACCCCCTCCTCCCCTTAAAAAAATAAAAAATAAAAAAAATAGGCCGCAAAAATTTGTTCAAGGCTATTTCTATAAGCAAAGTGAGGATGATTTTGTGGATGTATACGCACAACTGTTGTAGAGCTAGCTATTTTCTTCAGATCCTCTACTATATCTGCTCGCAACTCTATTAAAATGTTGCCTGGGTTGTCCGAAAGATCCTTTCTCTAACATCTTTTTTCTTTGTTATATTTTTGAAGAGCATAAGTGGAATCTGCCCTTTATGCAATTGCTGCTCCATTGACAAAAACAAATTTAAATACATATCAAATAATTGCAACTGCAACATGGAACACTGCAATATTTGAGTAACTTATCCGAGATACATGCACATGCGAAAACAAAGGACAAAACTGAATATGAAAATCGGTACCATTTCCTTGTCGCTGTCTGACTCTCCATCCTTTATATGGAGAATGTATTTCGAGCCAAGATTTCTCTCCAGTGTGACAGTTGTGCCAATTGTTCTGATTGGGTAAATGTCAGTGGGCAAGCTGGTTGATAGTCGAGTCCAGGACGAAACAATATTCTGAACAAACAACGGAATTTTTTTCCACAATACTTATTTCGTTGAGAAAAATAATTTGATCACAATCACCACGGTCATATAAGGTTTTGGGAAATATATTAAAATTCGTAATGGATATCCCATTACCCGGCAATATCTTTTCTGCATGTTTCTGGACAAGTTGTGGAGGAATAGTCAAGGTCACTATCATCATGGCCTCCTTGTCTTTCATGTCAACATGCATAATGGATCTACTTTTGTTTGCCTTGTCCAAGTAGGTGTTATAGACGACCATTATGTCCCCGACGAACACTTGTCCAGTTTGGAGGTTGTTCAAGCCCTCTATTGATAGTACTTTAGATGTTACAACTCTAGACCTGATAACATTATTTTAACAGGAAAAACTAAAGTGAATGGTACTGTGCATTTTTTATTTTTTTTGTATTATTCTTTCACTGGCATAAATCTACAAGTACACGCATAGCTTCAATGAACTATGGAGGTAGAGTTTTGAAACCACACGTCTTAGTCTGCAGAACATGCGGTGTCTCTCTTGTACTTGTTGACACTTCTTGTGAACTGCAAACCATGTATTGTAGAAGACATCAGCATATTCACCATGCCATAGATGAATATATAGCTGAGGATATTTGTTTGGTAAACATAGTAAGAGAAGAGCGTATGCATCTTTACCTTTGGCCTTGTCTGTTTGTTGATGTCTAGGATGACTGACTTCTCATGCCCATGCCACTAGTCCAACTTTTTATGATGCAAGCAAGTGCAGATGAACATCAGGACTAAACAAGCATCTACATTGTATATTGTCTATCAGAAGGACTAAATAACCGTAAAATTGTATGCATCTGATTTTTTTAACTGAAAAAAATGTTTAACAGTAAACAAGGCATGAGGGCGAGCCACCACAACCAATCTGCATATCGTGGACCCCCGAAAGCCATAGAAGCACTCTTGAACCTGCCAGCCCAACACCCACAATCGACAAAGTGGGTAACTATGGAATAAGGTAGAAGCACGACCATAGGTGTGAAACCATTAGTCCTCCAACCAGCGCACCAAGGCATTTTCGGAAAGAACACTAAGCAAATGAATTAGAAAACAAAAGGGATAATAGAAATAGGGAGGGCAGAAAGGCCCATTGCTGTGAAGCCATCATTTTCAAGTCTAATATTTTATGCCCCCACCTAGTTTGTATATTTAATTTACCAGCACGGTCGGTATACCTTTTAGAAGATTGTACCACAAAACCCTATGCTGTTGCACATAACAATTCATCTTCCTGTCTAAGCAACCTGTTTTTTCCAAGGAAGTAATGTCGAATATGCAATGGACATGAAGGCAAGTTAGTATGAAGATAGACATCTAAAAGAAAGAGAAACATGTCTATTTACTCGCCAAAGAGTTGATCTCCCTCTCCAGCCATTATGTTTGTTTAAATGCAGCAATGAAGCAAATACACAATGGACATGAAGTAGGTTAGTATGCAGTAAGGCATGTATTGAAGATAACTTATAATGAAGACATACATGTAAAAGAAATAGAAACAGGGTTATTTACCCGCAAAAGAGCCCATCGTCATCTCTAGCCACTCTGTTTGTTTAAATGTAGCAATGCAAAGAAAACACAACGGACATGAAGCAGGTTAGCATGCATGAAGGCATGTAATGAACATAAGTTACCATGTAGGAAAGCATGAAACATGTACATATAATAAACCAAGTGAACACATATACAGACAATAAATGAAATACAAAACAACGCAATGTGAAATAACAGTACAAGCATCCACCTTTCTATATCCTCTTCAACCAATGCAGTGAAGACTCTGTCGTTTTCTCCAACTATTCTATTTGTTTGAATGTGGGAACGCAAAAAATACAACGAACATGAATGGAAGCTAGTATGCACCAGAGAACAAACAATATGTACATATACTAAAAGAGACTCAACGAACAGTCTAGAAGATAGGTAGAAACATGAACTTTTGCGCTTCTCCATCCATAGCTGTAAACCTGTAATTTTTGTTGCCCTGCCCAAAATATATTACAAGCCACAAAATATTATGAAATTGCATGGCCGTAGCTAAACAATTTCTGGTTTTCCATGGAAAATTATCCAGATATGCTTCCACCGATGAAAATACATGTTTTTTATCCTCTACACAGACTGTTGTTCCCACAATACAAGTTTTTGGTTTTCCGTGGCAAACTACCCAAACATGGTCCCACAAATCGAAATATAATCTTGCAGAATCTTTGTTGTACATATCATAGCTCAAGTACAACACAAATTGTATCGTGCGCACACCGGTCTGTGTAGAGGAGAAAGAACATGTAATGTCATATGGGCACATCTGACCATACATGGTTTATAAATGTACCCTGCATATGCTTTATTCTAACAAAAAAACAACGGATATTGCAAGTTCACTCGTAATCCTCCAACAATTTTGCATGCAACTATTTTCTTGCATGCCAACACTGAAGAACCAACAAAATCTCACAATAGAACATATATCGACCTCGATAAATAGGGAAAACAACACAACTGCATGTTGACTCCTGGGTGCAGGGCCTGAACATCGTAAAGCGCCCCCAAAAACAATAATAATCCAAAAAAAAATAAAAAAATCCAACCACTAGCACTGGACCCCAACCCTGCAAGGCCGAATCAAACAAAAGAAAACAACAACAAGCACCAAACCAACGAGAAAGCACGAACAGGCTGAATTGCACCACCCAGGGCCCCAAAGCGTAAACCTGAGCCAAACAAACAGAACCAACAACCCACAAACCAAGGAACCAACAAGAACCACCAAGCCAGTAAACACCATATGTATCTCCAACGATTACGAAACTGCAGCCGAAGCATAGAAAGAATCGGAAACATACGACGACCATGCCACTACAAATAAGAAAACATTCTTACTTGCAAACTGCAAACACCGAACAACAAACAATGAATAGAAAATGAGACTATGGCATGGAAACTTACTCCAAAACAACGAAACGTAGAAGTGCAGGTCGAATCGAGAACGAAACAACAACAACCAGCAAGCGATGAACTAACGAAGAAGAAGCACTCACCGAACTAGTAAACAATGTATGTAGCTTCAACGATGACAAAATTGCATTGCAAAGGTAGAATAAGGATGAAACATACAATGGCTATTCAACTAGCGGTGGACAACAACAATGTGCAAATTCACTGTAACATTGTATGAAAATTTTTGAGGAAAAATGTACTCCGAGAAGCATATTTAGATAAACATTTAAGGTTGTCATGTTGTCTAAGGACCTTGCGGTATGCAAACATTTAAGCTGTCATGCCTGTTGGAGAACCTCGCGTCATGTAAACATTTAAGTTGTCAGGCCTATTGAAGCGTCTCGAAATAAGTGTCAAATACATTTCAATACAAATACATGCGGCAAGGACGTTATAAACTTTGGAATTCTCAATCACTATAAAGCTTGGATATTAAAACATTTCAATATGATTAGTACAAATAAAAACTTACGGATATATTAAGGTAGCATAAAATGCTAACACAAACATTCGAACTAATGCTAGCATTAATCCACCTTCAAACAATATATAGGAAAAATATATTATTCAAAAAGATTGTATACTAGGAAAACTAGGAAAAGTTTGGATACGTTGCCATATAAAACATTGAGAATAGTGAAGCCGACAATAAGACCCCCAATCTCTTATCCAATCAGATCAGTACATATATGCTACTTTTTATTATATAAAAATATATGTTTTTAATTCCCTAACTCTAACTAGGTATTATGCAAATATTTATGATCAAAAGACAAACTAATATGTAGTCAACAAATTATGGATCGCTATAATCCCCTTATACCCACTGCAGGGACTAATAAAACATGTATAATTTTATAATAATTTTGAAAAATATTAATTTTATGTAATATTTAATGAAAATGAGGACAACACATGCATTTAGAATGGTAAGTATATATAATGATACAGCAATGTCAACGAACTTCTTACTTACAAAAGAAATCAAGCTCGTCTATAAGGTGCGGTCAACGGAAATGACATGTAATCTGCGGGGGCAAAGACACGGTCAATGAAATGATATATCTCACTAATTTCACGACTTCGGCGTATCCTACAAGTCTTATGTTTTTACCCTGCACTGATAACATGGATTGGTGTTTTGGGTTATTGAAGGGCCGTTAAATTGATTTATGTAATAAAAATATAATTTAAGTAATTTAAATTTACAAATTGTGTTGTAGGATTTAGATGATAATTGTTAAAGAAAGTTAAAAAAGGTTGAATAGATGTTTGGAAAATTAACTTTGGTTTGAAGTAAGATTTAAACTTAAGTAGATATGAGTTCCTTTTTTCACTGTAAAGAAACATGTCAACAACTTAAGATTTAAGGGTATTTTACAAGGCAGAGTAAAAGTCTTGCAGTTTATAAATCATATAAATCATCAACAAATTATTAACTCATATTTAACTCAAAAGTCTTGCAGAGTAATGTAATTTTTTTGGATTAAAATAATAAATCAACATATTTACTAATAAGCATAATTACTTACTTAATATTGTTAATAATTTTTTTTGTAAGTTAGAATTATATTACTTTTCAAAATAAGAATTTATATATAAAAGATTGGTGTTGAGGCTGTCATGAAAGGAAACCAGCCCCACCACCAGAGATAAAAGTTCCATAGTATTATTAGTATTATGCTAAGTGTGGTATGATGCATATTTAAGATATCTAAACTAAGCTTATTTCATAAACAAGAAAGATAGTGATGTGGTTTGATAGGCCATATAGAGGCTATAAGAAACAAAAAATAGCAAACCATGAGAATTACTTGATTGTGTAGTTATGTGGGAAAGCATGCTCTAACTGGTTCGGCCATTTCGGCTCCATCGTTGCCTAAAGCAGCGCCTTTGTGGTGCGACGTTGAGAAGGGTCTTGAGCTCCAGAAGCTAGTCTAGTGGCTTTTCCATTAGCTCCTGGCAGAATTTCATTTCTGCATTGTCTTTGCGCAAAGCCTGAATTGTTTCTCTCTTAACAATAATGAAACTAGGGTAAGGTGAGGGCCTAGGGGCAGAACTGGAAGCAACATCTGGATTGTGGGGAAGCGAACCAGTGGCAGAAGTCAAGGGCAGAGCTCCGGGTGGCTTACATTCTATGTCTTCGTCAGTGGAAATAGGAGGTTGTTGGGCCATGTTATTGTAGTAGGGACAAGTGCAGCAGGGATGAGGAATGGAAGGCCGGCTACTTTGTGAGTAATGTGCACCTGCTTGGATCGAGCATCCTGAAATTCTAGGCATGAAATGAGCGCAAGACAAGTCTCACTCGGAAAGAGAGGAAATGCAGGAGGTGTCGGAGATGTGTGAGGCAGGAGTTCGAAACTTAAAGCAAGGGAGGAGAACAATCTTGGGAGGAAGAGCAGGCGCCAGGAGAAGAGCTTGCGGGGCCAAAAAGAAAACAAAACAACCCATCTTTAAAGGAGACAAGACAAAGTTAATTTGAGAGACCATCAAATCCACAAGAGAGAGGTTGAGAGACCATCAAATCCACAAGAATTTCGTAAAAAATTCAAGAACAATTGATTACTAGATGTCACCCCATGCAAATATTATTAATTATTATTAAATAGACACCCCATTTCACTAATAATGGTAATTACTTACTAAATATTATTAATAATTATTAAATAAACACCCCATTTCATATGAATAGAAAACCACTCTAAACACCAATTTATCTCAACTACCACGAGGAGGGCAGAAAACGACACCATAAAATACTCTCTATGCATTTCAAACAATAACTTGGAATTTAAGCTCTACGCATACATAGGAACCCTTCATATAAAATGAAGTAAAACAAATAATACTCAATCTGTGTCTGAACCCCGAAGTTTCATCGTTAACGCCGTGTGAGTCGGTCTGCCATGGTTGTCTTTATCTTGCGGTGAGTGAGACGTCCTCATAAATTCTTTGGGTTACAGCCGAAGAGGAAAAAATTCACAAATTGGCTTAAATTCAGATAAAAACTTGTGCAGTACAATCTTCTGCATAATTTTTCAGTACAGTTTATCTGATCTGCATAATTTTCCAGTACAGTTTATCTGATCAGTCGTGTATAATACTAGTACAGCTACAAATTCGTGGCTGGTGAACATTCAAAGGACGGCTTGCAAAAAGATAGTTGGCAAAACCTGAACTGTCGGGAAAGAGAAACGGTCCAGAGGTGGACGGAAGGAGTCAGAAGGAGTTGGTTGAAAGGAGATAGTGTATCCAGAACGTGACTGGTAAAGGCCAAAGGTTTAGGTTGGCATAGAAAATGAAACCCTAATCACTCATATGTGGCAATCAGCTAGCCACCATAGTAAAATTTAAATATGATTAAGTAAAAGTAAAAAAATAAACATGTAAACTGATGTCTTTATAATAGTGAGGAAGTTAGTGGTTGAAATCACAACCATTGATTTATTAGGACTACTAAGAATATTCCATCAATATTTAATCTTGTCCATACAAAACTGATTAAGCACTAAAAGCCTATTAAATGTGCCTTTCCGTGTAATAATACAATATACAAATATAATTATAATGTATAAAAACATATTTATATTTTATTTTTTTTAATATTTTTGGAATATTTACACGAAATTTTGTGAAAAATTATTGAATCCGTAAATTGAAATAATTATTTAATGCTTCATGGTTTTTATCAAACTAAATCTATTTCTATATTTAAAAATACAATTTAAACGATTTCCTGAAAATTTATATCACAACTCAAAAAACAAATAAACAGCTATTCATCGTACTCATAAACACAAGTGTTGTTTACAGAAGCTGGAGTTTCCCAAACATCAAAGACATCCTCTTCGTTAAACAAAACAAAGAGACGATTTCCCCCAACAGCAATATCAGAGATAGCGCCTCCACATGATCCGCGTCTGTTCTCCACTTGCGATGTGAGCACCCAATGAGGAGCACAGAATACGTGCACGCTTTTATTCTTTGTCGAGAAAAGCTGCGTTCCGCAGGCTGCCAGTTTGGAATACCATTTTTCTTCTTCTTCCAGTGACTGAGATACCATCTCTGGGGGCCGATTCCGGTGACACCATTTGACATGATTCATCGACCTCATATCAAGAAATCCGAGATTATCATATTGATTGACCACGCATACGGTTCTGCAATCTTCCATGGCCACGGTGTCAACAACCACTTTCTCGTCCAACAGATGGCAGTCTGTCCACGACAAAACGGCACCGCTTTTTTCCCGGAAATCCATCAAGCTGATGTGAGCATGATCGCTTCGAGGATACAGAGTCGCCGCCAGGAGGAGATTGCTCTCGGGAAGCCACTGGAGTTTCCCTGCATCTCCGAGGGGCCAATTGTACACGAAATCCACTTGCTCACCTGTCGCCTGATCCCACACCCCAACCCCGTATTCGGCGCTTAGCCCTCTGCAGCTGGCATAGACGTGACCGTGGCTGCTGCTGGCAAGCGCTCCTGCGGTGAAATTCTTGTGTTGGCCGCCTTGATTGCACACCTGGAATCTATGCTGCAACTTTCCGGTTCTGATATTGAAGCTCGCCATCCCGCCGTGGCTGGGCTTGTCCACGCTGGCGCAAGTGCAGACCGCGAGGCGTTGGGTATCTAGAAAGCCCACGTCGTTAACGAGATGGTAATCAAGATTGAGGGGGTGTAGCTCCTCCATGGTCCAATCGTAGACATGAACCATGCTGCCGTTTGCCACGCAGCATCCTCCGTCCTGCGCCGCTCTGATCGCAGTGGCGTCTCCCGTGGCTCGCCCACGAATAGAAGCGGCGTGTCGCATTCGGTTTCCGTCGAGGCTGCGAGCCCATTTGGCCATATGGACTCTGTCCATGAGACCATAGTAGATGGCCTCTCTGTACAGAGCCTTCTCCGACATGTGMGGAGGGATGTGAAGTTCCCTTGTTCGCAACAAGTCGAGGAGAAGGGAGAAATAGGCTGGATTTCTGTCAATGAAATACTCGTGGGAATCTGGTTTCTCAGGTGCCCAATCGCGGCTGATCATGGCCCCCAGCATCGACTCCCGACCCGCTCTGGCCAGCGTAGTCAGGCTCGTCACAAATTGTTTTCCCCCAACGTTGAATTTAACTTTGTGGTCATCATCCTGTTCTCTTCTCATCGCCATCCCTCCAAAATTCTAAAACTAATCTTTATAATCAGAGAGCCCTCTTCTGTGAACCCCGGGCGCTGAATGAAATTGTACCAATACCGTCGACTCCCGCCTGGCAGGGTAAACAAGGAGGAGTCGGCAAAGAAGAGAATGGTCGTGGTAAACACCAACCCTGAGGTTGTTCTAGTTGGGGTTTGTTTGAGTAGCAACTAAGTCTAAATGTTTTAAGTTTTAAGTTTTTGACCTTTTTGGAATTTGGTAACGTAAGTGCTGGTGAAATCTTAAGTTTATATTATTTAAATGATGTTTATATATAAAAATAGATTTAGCAATTCAAAAAAATAATACTTTTAATCAAGAAAATCTGGAATTCTTATCTATTTCTTACCAAATTTTAAACAAAACTTATCAAAAAATAATAAAAATAATACCTTAATAACCTAATTTATATATATACCACTTAAGACATTTATTTAAATATTAAAACAATGTTCACATTGAGATGTACACACTAAAACCTAATTTATATATATACCACTTTCCACATTCATTTAAATATTAAAAAAAAATGTTCACATTGAGATGTACACACTAAAATAGTAATCAGAATTGAAAGTGTTGTGGGTGGTGTCACCCCCAATGAAATTAGGTAGAGAGATAACATATGTTAGTGCACATTAACGAAAATAGGCCACCAACTTATTGTGCAAAGTCAAACTCAAATAGATCCATATCATACGGGATCATTGGTTGTCACAAAACAAGTGAAGAAAAGAGTTTATTGCAATATTATATTGCAACATGATATATTAATGTTCTTACTCAATTGTTTTTTAATTCGGTAATGGCATAAATGCAAGAAAATGAAGACATGATTACATATTTGGRTCGACAAGGACGCCCACTCATCTCTAATGAATTTCTTAAATTAAGAGAATGAAGTAATTTCAATGACCTTGTATCTTGTATGAAGTAAATTMAGACACTATTCAATCTTAAATTATTGTGATTYAGAATAGGTTTACTTCACCATTAATACCATTAATTGATTTTAAATTGAAATGKAAAAAAAATTGRAAAGAATKGTTGAAGAAATGTTATAAATTTAATATTTAAAATAATTTAGTGTAAYAAAATGGATGTYGYGTTATTGAAATAAATGATTTCTTAATGAAAGAATGTAGAGAGTTGAGGTGGTTTGAAAAGATGGTTGGGAGGTAGRTCTTGTACTCTCCACATTGGAGTTCAAATTYTGATGAGACTTTCCCTATTATGATAAAGYTAGAAGGGTAGACACCCTCATGAGAGGAACTCCYCTCACGTGKGTTTGTGAATGTCTTARCCCTTGCTAAGTCATAATTTTCCTTGGCACTAGCCCACACATTACAGGCTCTTGRCACTAGCCCACACATTATAGTRGCAACTAGGGAGATTTGAACCTTGGTGGTGACCAATTATTACTAGATTTWAAAAAGRAAAAAAAATTAACATGTAGAGATATTAAAACTAAAACCAATCATATAATAACRWAATAACTCATATGCAAATATTAAAAAYAATTACATTTTACTTAATCAAATTTCACTATATAACTCTGGAGCTACTAAATCACAAGGCCAATTGAATATGAATAGAAACTAATAGATTCTAAATAATACATTTGAATAACCTTAATAAAAGTGACTAAAAACTTCCTTCTACTTTATCAAATTTAACTATGTAACTCTTAAGTTAGTAAGCCATAAGATCAATTGAATATGAATTGCAACTAATTAATCTTAAATAGTACATTTAAATAATCTTAGTAAAAGTGGTTAAAACTTTTTTTTACGTTTTTATTGTTGATAGATCTTGACTTTGTCACTAAACTAAGGTCTATATATTATATCCACTAAATTGAGATGTATATACTCTATCCCTTATGTTTATCCTTTCCATAATCATTTTGTACATGTTGAACAGTTGGTTTGGATAGATAGTTGTCATTGATGTCAACCCTTGAAGAACTCTGGAATCACTGGAGATGTGGTTGAGATTGATGGTGAGTTAGTTGTCATTGATGGAGTGGTTGATGTCAGTCGATGTGATGGGTCTATTCGATGAATTCTACATAAAGCCCCGGAGGTGTGGTTATGAGATCCGAAGTTGGTTGAGGAATATGGATATGAAGGACAATGTAAATGCAAATAAGATACTCATAGATGGATATTCCTTTTCGTGTCGTTTCTGGTGATAGGTGGTACGCCACGAAGTTCCTCACAGTTGAGGAGTTATGACCTTGTGAAGTTAGAAGCCCCGAAGAATGGTCAAGAAGCCCCAAATTTGTTACAAGTCATTATTGAAGCATTTGCACATGGTGTATGGTTGTCATTGATATTGATACATTGTTGAGGATTGCACTTGGTATATGACAACACATGTATGAGATACATCTCTTGGTGATGATGGTACTTTGTTGAGGTACACCATTGATGGTACTTGCTTGACATATCCTATGGTACGTGGTGTATGGCATGTTTGAGTGATATGGTATATGGTTATGGTTGAGATGCATTGTTGGTACATGGTATGGTACATGTGTTGATGTACATGGTTGGTACTTGGTATGGTGATTGATGTAAATGGTTGATGGTTGAGGCTTATGGTATAGGTGATGGTGCATGGTCGAGGCACGATTTCGTACAGGTTGTGGTCCATGGTTGATGCACGGTTTGGTACAAATGTTGGTGCATGGTTGATGCACTTGTTGTGGTACACAATTGATGCTTGGTATGGTACCGATTGATGGTTCAATACATGGTTTGGTACATGGTTGAGACACATATCTTGTGATGGTATGTTGGTGATGTCGACACATGCTTGGTAGAGGCATGTGTTGGTGATGTTGGACATCTAGTTGAGAGATGTCCTTGGTGTATGATCCATGTGAGAGGATCTGGTTGAGTATCAGTGAAAGGTTGGACAAGTTGATCAATGACAGGTTGGATACAGTGATAGGGTGACAGCGACAGGTTGACAGTGACATGTTGGTAGTGACAGTGACAATGACAATGGAAATGATTGTGGTAGTGATAGTTTCGTATGCACTTATATTTCAAGGCGACAGGACGAGGTGGTTATTATGGTAGTGAATGAGCATATTTCTTTCCTGATTTCCATCATTTCAGTTTGCGATGGAATTACACATGCCCAGGATCGACGCTGCATAATTTTCATCCTCCCCCACCTCAAGTTGTTGTCGTCCTCGACAACATCCACAAAATCTACGATATCCAAGTATCTGCATGAGTATTGGATTATGAGTGTTTCCATTAGTGTTTCCATCAATGTTGGTGTTGCCATCAATGCCAAAGGGGGAGATTGTTGGATAGTTGGTTTAGACAGTTGGTTTTCATTGATGTCAACCCTTGAAGAAGTCTGGAATCCCTAGAGATGTGGTTGAGATTGATGGTGAGTTAGTTGTCATTGATGGAGTGGTTGATGTCGACAATTGTGATGGGTGAATTTGATGAAGTCTACATGAAGCCCTAGAGGTGTGGTTATGAGACTCGAAGTTGGTTGAGGAATATGGACATGAAGGACAATGTAATTGCATGTAAGATACTCATAGATGATAATCCTTGTGATAAGTGGTACACCGCATAGTTCCTCATGGTTGAGGAGTTATGGCCTTGTGAAGTTGGAAGCCCCGAAGAATGATCAAACAACCCCAAATTGGTTACAATTCATTATTGAAAAGGTAAAGTGGTTTTGACAAGAAATTACTAGAAGCCCTAAGATTAAGGAAAGAGGTTACTATGGAAAAGTATAAATAAACATCAAGGAGTCTCTCATAAGGATACAAACAGTTACATTAAATATTTGTCTTGTGATTTTTATGGTCTACTATTTTGGTCTATTGATGAATCTAATGACAAGTCTAAGGTAGCAAAAACAGTGTGAGGAAAGAGAGAAAGTTTTGGAGCTGCAAAGTGGTAGGGTTTTTCTGTAACCCTAATTTGGAAGGCCCTTGTGGGTCATCTTGAGGGTGTCATGTGAGGCATCTCCACGGGTTGTCTAGGGCACGTCACGTGAGGCCCCACGTAACAAGTAGTCTTTGTCCCGTGAGAATAAGACAAATTTGGGGGAAATGTTAGTACTAGGTTGTTGAAGGCTTTGGAAGAGTTACAACTTAGTGTTACTGTACAATAGGTCAGCTATAGGTTACAGGTATTCTTGTGTGATTGTATCTTATGTTTGGTGATGGTGTGGTACATGCTTGAGAGGCATATCTTGTTGTTGCATGATACATCTTGGTGATATTGGTATGGTACATCTTGGTTGATGCATAATGCATCTTGGCTGTATTGGTATCTTGGTATTTGGTTTGGTTACATGGTGATGATGCCATATGCTTGAGGGTTATTCTTGGTATACTCTTGAAGCATTGGCACATGGTGTATGGTTGTCATTGATATTGATACATTGTTGAGGATTACACTTGG
>JZKD02S1820845.1:245381-278187 GCA_000966675.3 Picea glauca | reverse complement strand
TATTGCAACATGATATATTAATTTTCTTACTCAATTGTTTTTTAATGTAGTGATGGCATAAATGCAAGAAAACGAAGACAAGATTACATATTTAGGTAAGGACGCCCATTCATGTATAATGAATTTCATAAATTAAGAAAATGAAGTGATTTCAATGACATTGTATCTTGGTTCAAACACACTTCAATTTTAAATTACAATTTTAAATTATTGTGATTTAGAATATGTTTACTTCACTATTACTTAATTTTAAATAATTTTAAATTGAAATGGAAAAAAAATTGGAAACAATTGTCGAAGAAGTGTTATAAATTTAATATTTAAAATAATTTAGTGTAACAAAATGGATGTTGTGTTATTGAAATAAATGATTTTTTAATGAAAGAATGTAGAGGGTTGAGGTGGTTTGAAAAGATGGTTGGGAGGTAGGTCTTGTACTCTCTACACTAGAGTTCAAATTTTGATGAGACTTTCCCTATCATGATACAGATAGAAGGGTATACACCCCCATGAGTGGAACTCCCCTCACGTGTGTTTGTGAATGTCTTAGCCCTTGTTAAGTCATAATTTGCTTGCTAAGTGTTCCTTTATGAGCTCTTGGCTCTAGGTCAAAAGTTATAATAACAACTAGAAAGATTTGAACCTTGGTGGTGACCAATTATTACTAGATTTTAAAAAAAAATAGCATATAGAGATATTAAAACTAGAACCAATCAAAATAACTCATGTGCAAATATTAAAAACAATTACATTTTACTTAATCAAATTTCACTATATAACTTTGGAGCTACTAAATCACAGGGCCAATTGAATATGAATAGAAACTAATAGATTTTAAATAATACATTTGAATAATCTTAATAAAAGTGATTAAAAACTTCCTTTTACTTTATCAAATTTAATTGTGTAACTCTTAAGTTAGTAAGTCATAAGATCAATTGAATATGAATTGAAACTAATTAATCTTAAATAGTACATTTAAATAATCTTAGTAAAAGTGGTTAAAACTTCTTTTTAAGATCAATTGAATATGAATTGAAACTAATTAATCTTAAATAGTACATTTAAATAATTTTAGTAAAAGTGGTTAAAACTTCTTTTTACTTTTTTATTGTTGATAGAGCCTGACTTTGTCACTAAACTAAGGTGTATATATTATATCCACTAAATTGAGATGTATATACTCTATCCCTTATGTTTTTTCTTTTCCGGAATCATTTTATACATGTTAAAGAGTTGGTTTGGACAAATGGTTGTCATTGATGTCAAACCTTAGAGATTGATGTCAACCCTTGAAGAACTCTGGAAACCCTAGAGATGTGGTTGAGATTGATGGTGAGTTAGTTGTCATTGATGGAGTGTTTGATGTCAGTCGATGTGATGGGTGTATTTGATAAATTCTACATGAAGCCCCGAAGGTGTGGTTATGAGACTCGAAGTTGGTTGAGGAATATGGATACAAAGGACAATGTAAACGTAGGTAAGATACTCATGGATGGATATTCATTGTCGTGTCGTTTCCGGTGATAGGTGGTATGCCACGAAGTTCCTCATGGTTGAGGAGTTATGGCCTTGTGAAGTTGGAAGCCCCGAAGAATGGTCAAGAAGCCCTAAATTGGTTACAAGTCATTATTGAAGCATTGACACATGGTGTATGGTTGTCATTGATATTGATACATTGTTGAGGATTACACTTGGTATATGGCAACACTTTTATGAGATACATCTCTTGGTGATAATGGTACTTTGTTGAGGTACACCATTGATGGTACTTGCTTGACATATCCTATGGCACATGGTGTATGGCATGTTTGAGTGATATGGTATATGGTTATGGTTGAGATACATTATTGGTACATGGTATGGAACATGTGTTGATGTACATGGTTGGTACTTGGTATGCTGGTTGATTTACATGGTTGATGGTTGAGGCATATGGTATAGGTGATGGCGCATGGTTGAGGCACGATTTTGGACAGGTTGTGGTGCATGATTGATGAACGGTTTGGCACAGTTGTGGTGCATGCTTGATGCACGGTTTGGTACAGATGTTGGTGCATGGTTGATCCACTTGTTGTGGTACATGGTTAATGATTGATATGGTATAGGTTGATGGTTCAGTACATGGTTGAGACACATATCTTGTAATGGTATGTTGGTGATGTCGACACATTTTTAGTAGAGGAATGTGTTGGTGATGTTGGACATCTAGTTGAGAGGTGTCCTTGGTGTATGATCCATGTGAGAGGATTTGGTTGAGTATCACTGACAGGTTGGACAGGTTGATCAATGACAGGTTGGATATAGTGACAAGGTGATAGTAACAGGTTGATAGTGACAGGTTGGTAGTGATAATGACAATGACAGTGGTAATGATTGTGGTAGTGGTAGTTTGGTATACACTTATATTTCAAGGTGGCAGGACGAGGAATTTATTGTGGTAGTGACTGAGCATATTTCCTGCCCAATTTCCATCATTTCATTTTGTGATGGAATTGTGCATGCCTAGGATTGTCGCCGCAGAATTTTCATCCTCCCCCACCTCAAGTTGTTGTCATCCTAGACAACATCCACAAAATCTATGATCTCCAAGTCTCTGCATGAGTATTGGATTATGAGTGTTTTTGTTAGTGTTTCCATCAATGTTGGTGTTTCCATTAATTCCAAAGGGGGAGATTGTTGGATAGTTGGTTTAGACAGTTGGTTGTCATTGATGTCAACCCTTAGAGATTGATGTCAATCCTTGAAGAATTCTGGAATCCCTAGAGATGTGGTTGAGATTGATGGTGAGTTAGTTTTCATTGATGGATTGGTAGATGTCGACCGGTGTGATGGGTGCATTTGATGAAGTCTACATGAAGCCCCATAGGTGTGGTTATGAGACTCAAAGTTGGTTAAGGAATATGGACATGAAGGATAGTGTAATTGCATGTAAGATACTCATAGATGACAGTCCTTGTCATTTATTTTCCAGTGATAGGTGGTACGCCACGTAGTTCCTCATGGCTGAGGAGTTATGGCCTTGTGAAGTTGGAAGCCCTGAAGAATGATCAAGCAACCCCAAATTGGTTACAAGTCATTATTGAAAGGGTAAAGTGGTTGTGACAAGAAAGTACTAGAATCCCTAAGATTAAAGAAAGAGATTACTATGGAAAAGTATAAATACACATCAAGGAGTCTCTCCTAAGGATACAAAAAATTACATTAAATATGTATCTTGTGATTTTTATGGTCTAGTCTTTTGGTCTATTGGTGAATCTAACGACAGGTCTGAGGAAGTGGGAAAAGTGCGAGGAAAGAGAGAAAGTTTCAGAGTTGCAAAGTGCTAGGGTTTTTCTGTAACCCTGATTTGAAAGGCTCTTGCGGGTCATCTTGAGGGTGTCATGTGAGGCATCCCCACGGGTTTCCTAGGTCACGCCACGCAAGGCCCCACGTAACAGGTAGTATTTGTCCTGCAAGGATAAGACAAATTTGGGGGAAATGTCAATACCAGGTTGTTGAAGGATTTGGAAGAGTTACAAGTTAGTGTTACAATACAACAGGTCAGCTACAGGTTACATGTATTCTTGTGTGATTGTATCTTATGCTTGGTGATGGTGTGGTACATGCTTGAGAGGCATGTCGTGTTGATGCATGATACATCTTGGTGATATTGTTATGGTACATCTTGGTTGATTCATAATACATCTTGGATGTATTGGTATCTTGGTATTTGGTTTAGTTACATGGTGATGATGCCATATGCTTGAGGGTTATTCTTGGTATACTCTTGAAGCATTGGCACATGGTGTATGGTTGTCATTGATATTGATACATTGTTGAGGATTACACTTGGTATATGACAACACATGTATGAGATACATCTCTTGGTGATGATGGTGCTTTGTTGAGGTACACCATTGATGGTACTTTCTTGACATATCCTATGGTACATGGTGTATGGCATGTTTGAGTGATATGGTATATGGTAATGGTTGAGATACATTGTTGGCACATGGTATGGTACATGTGTTGATGTACATTGTTGATGTACATGGTTGGTACTTGGTATGGTGATTGATGTACATGGTTTATGATTGAGGAATATGGTATAGCCGATGGTGCATGGTTGATGCATGGTTTGGTACAGGTTGTGGTGCATGATCGATGCATGGTTTGGAATAGTTGTGGTGCATGGTTGATGCATGGTTTGGTATAGGTGTTGGTGCATGTTAGGTGCACTTGTTGTGGTACATGGTCAATGCTCGGTATGGTACAAGTTGATGGTTCAATACATGGTTTGGTACATGGTTGAGACACATATCTTGTGATGGTATGTTGGTGATATTGGTGCATGCATGGTAGATTCATTTGTTGGTGATGTTGGACATCTAGTTGAGAGGTGTCCTTGGTGTATGATCCATGTGAGAGGATCTAGTTGAGTATCAATTACAGGTTGAACAGGCTGATCATTGACACACTGGATATAGTGACAGGTTGGATACAATGACAGGTTGATATTGATAGGTTGGAAATGACAGTGGAAATGGTAGTGAAAATGGTAGTGATTGTGGTAGTGATAGCTTGGTCTACACTTATATTCTAGGGAGACAGGATGGGGAAAGGAAATGGGGTTGTAACCTCCTTTGTTATTGGAGTAATCGGTAAATGCGGACATAAACAGATATCCCTAGATTCCACTAGAAACTAGAACAAAACAAAACATAATATAAGACTTTCCCTAAGCTCTAATTATTGAGTTTACTATCTAACAAGAGATAGACAACATACCTTTTAAATGTCGTTTCTTCTTGCCATTTCCATCCTAGCTCTGTTCCCATGCTCCTGTGATATTGAATTTGCAAGGGAACACAAGCCAACCAAAGTGAAAGCAACACAATGTACTCAACAAGAACCTATGTATGTGATCAAGGAGTCATGCAATAAAAGAAGACTAGTTTTATGCGAAAGAAACTTATCATTGTATCATATTAAAAGGAAAGTGGAGATTACAACCAAAAGCCTTGATGTTGCAAGGTCCCCTTTCAATGGCCCTTTTCTCCAACACACACATTTGCTCCAAATCCTTTGAATGAATAAGATCCATCATGTAGCTTGTAGAACTAAAGCAAAGCTCTCAAGAGGAAGCAAAACTCTCCATACAAATATTAGCCTATCCAACCTTAGCCTTTTCCATGAGAGATCCCTTTTTATATGGTGTGAAATAGGGATGGATGAGGATATTAGGATGATCCCACCAAATCAGAGAAGCGAGTAAGATCCAAATTGTTCGGAGGCCACCTCATCTTCTAGAAGATCCCTTTCTAGAACATTCGTGAAATTTGATTTTTCCCAAGCTTAAAGCATCATCACATCCTACATACTTAGAAGCCTACGATGACATCACAATCCAAGTATAGTGCAACATACGACGATCAGGCATCGTCGCACCCTATAAGTAGAGTAGCCTACGATGACCTTCTTTCATGTAGTTTTTGGCAGAGGAAATCAAATCACTTTTCTCATGTAGAAAGTCTCTTTTAATATTTGTAGGGAACATGGACACATGTTGTCAGTGGATCACTGGGGTGAAAAAAATAATGTGCAATAGAATTCCCCCCAAAGTATGAAGCTGGAACTCGTGACAACTAAAATACTTTGTAGAACGTGTGTGTCGGAAACAAGGAGGGCACTGACCAGGAACCTGCAAAGAATCAAGCACCTGCATAATACCATACCAATTCTGAGGTAGGCATTCCCATGCTCAAACTACAAGTGACTCTAATCATAAGTGTCAAGTGAGTCATGGCCACTAAACATACATTGTGGATCCATGTCATCGTGATCCAACATATCCACCAGGAATACATTGTGGATCTATGCTCTAAAAGAACTCAAATTTGGACATAGCCATGAGACATACAAAGTGGATCTATGTGTTAATACAAATCATGAATACTCTGTCGCAACTTGGACCAAAATGATAAGATCCAGGGTCTTCAGTTCTGTCATCTCTAAGTACGAATCTAGCCATGTGATTACAGGTGTTGAAGTTGAAAATGGTAGAAACCACTTGATTACCGGTCATTAATGAAATCCGTTAACAAGTGTGAGGGAAATCACCATTGATGTCAATGACTCCCAAGGTACCCTACGAATGTGAATAAATCAGTTGAAGTCGAACACTCAATGGAATCTTCCAATCAGGGGTCAATTATGTGAACCCACTATTGAAAGCGAAGAAACCTGTCATTGATGCATGCAGGATCTAAGGTAGTGAATGATTTCTAAGTCTTATTCCCGGATAATGTGTTGAAGTCAACAGGAAAACACTCGTCACAAGAGGGCCTTGATGTATCCCCCATCAATGAAACGAAATATGTAACATATTTGAGGTAGATCAGAGTATGAAGTGATTCAAAACTGAGACAGGGAAGGCCGACATGGTAGAAGATTTATAATTGCAGATGGATGACTTGATAGAAGGCTTATGTAGGTTGGACTTCTCTTGAACATATGAATGACACGACAATGGTCTTGGCAGCATTGACTCAAGGAGGACCCAACATATAGACATGTGGATTGTCAAACAAGAGACAAATGGATTTCCCAACCTAGATACAATGATGAAGAGGGGTGTCATGTTCAAGAGCGACTATTACTGCCACTAACACAAATACATAGACACATTTCTTTCTCGATTTCCCCCCACCATTTCTAGCGAGTACCTCTTTATTTTTATGCAAGCTTGAGGAGGATAACATATGCTTGTTAATGTAAGCTCATCCTTCAGACAAGTCCCTCAGAGTATGTTTAACGAACTCTAAGAAGGAGTGGTTTGATCCCATATGGGTCTTTTGATGTTTGTTTAATGAGTCCAAAGAGAGAAAAATCAGGGGCTTTTCAAGTTTAGAGAGTCTAAAAAACACTTAAAGAGAACTCCATTAGTTCCTTTTTTGTAAATTAGTCTAATGAGATTGAAAAAGTGAAAACCTACTGCTCATCAAATGTTTTCTTCAAATACTTTTACGAGCGTGAAAAGAACAAGGTCACTCAACAATCTTTTCAGGTTTAGGGAGCGTGAAAAGAGCTTAAAGGATACTCCATAGGATTCATTTTTCGTGTCACCATTACGAGTTCAAAAAAATGACAAAATACTACTCAATTACATTCTCATGGTTTCACGAGCGTGAGAAAGAATCAAGAATATGCTCGAAGTTTTTCCTGAAAAACCCTAAAAGGATCTGTACATGCGAAAAATATGTAAAAACAAATAAAAAAAACGGACCGTTGTTCCAACGTTTCACCTCTAGACTTTTCAATCTACAAAAATCAATCACTTATAAAGTTGTTAGGACTTTAGGGTTTGGATGAAGCATAAAAAATAATATAATATACAAATGAAAAGTAATAAAAATCAATAAAATAGGTAAAAACCCACATATCACTATTTCATTTTTAACGTCATCCAAACATTGCTCCAAACCCTCTTTTTACCTCAATTTTCAACTGCGGATTGCAGAGTGCACGAATGATCATTCCACGAATCATCTCCGCAAAAAAGGTAATCTTCATTTCCTTCATCTTTCCATGGATTAAAAATTGATTTTCATTGGTTAAAAATGTGCTTTTGGGTTGATGTTTTGAGGTTACCCATGAGTTGAGGTCATCGCAGGTGCCCTATTTCAGGACCTATGATGATATAGGATCATCATAGTCGACCCTAAAGCTAGGGTGCGACGACTCTGCACTATGTAAATGATCAGGCTTGCGACGATCGCAACCCAATTTTTTTAAAATATGAATCCAACAAGAAAAACCCTCCAGGAAAGAAAAATATGATGTTGATCTCTTTTTATGGTTCCTTGGCAGGTCTTGCACAGTCAATATGTTGGAATGGTGTGAAAGAGAGCATGAGGAAGAAGATTACTTCACCGAGAATGAACCAGGAACGGTTATGGCCCTCTGGTAGTGTGGGTTGTTGAATTTATTCAAGATTCAGGGTATGAGGGCCCAATTGAGACTACTTGAGTAATTAGTTCACATGTGGGATGTGAACGAGCAAGAATTTCATGTGGGTGCCCACACACTCACCATAGATATCGAGGATATTTATTTCCTAACAGGATTGTCTCGCCGTGGATCACGGGTGGCACTTACAGGTAGTAGGGGTGGTGGTGAGCCTATGAACCACTACATAAGTGAACATTGTGTGTCGGGTACCTATAAACATAGAGATAAATTCATTATCAGGGATGTCTGAGACTTTCCTCTCTGGACTATCCTCTATACCATCACACACATGGTAGGGAGTGTAGCTCCCCACATGGCTCTGTAGAGCTATTTTCAGTATGCATTGGAGTGTATGGAGCTCTGAGTCTTCAACTGGTGTGAAGGGGTTCTTAAAAGTATGAAGAAACAACTTACCAAGTGCAGAAGTGGTGGGTTGAAACCATTCAGATACAGGTCTATTTTGGTATCCTTCTTCCTAGAGAGGGTCCCAGTTTTATGCTTGCAGGTAGAGTGGGGTATAACCACCCCACATGATCCAAGGATGAAGAGGTGGGTAGACCTCATGGCCCGACATGCAGTCGGTCACATCATAAAGTATAACAATGCCTTATTTGAGTGGTTGAGGACGCAAATGATCATGGTCGATGATTATGCCTACACCAGATTAGATTTCTATGGAGATATGGAACTAGATCTTCCCGAAGGTTCCCAATGGGGGTACATAGGTAAGAAGGAAATTTTGTTTATATGATGTTTTTGTTAGTTTTGAAGATATAAAATGGTTTTTATGTTGTTTATCCGATGACTAAGCAAGTGCTCTTTGATGATACATATGTGGGACCTTATCGTCCTCCAGGTTCATCCCCTATCTAGAGGCGAGGGGAGAGAGGTCCCATAGCAGGAGTAGTTGTTGCTGACATCAAGACCATAGAACAAAATCTAGAGGGACTCAGAATGAACATCCCATATGCCTCTATAGATGATATTCCAAGGAATTATCAACGCCACACACTGGGCATGTCTACATCCATCGGTCCATTACTCCATAGAGTAGTATAGGTAGTCGCGTGTTATAGTGAGAAACATCCCTGATGCTCTATTGTATATGAAGTCATTTGCTTCACATTTTTGATATCTTGGTCTTTGGAAAAAAAACACTTTTTATAAACTTTTATCGTTATAAATATGAAGCTCCTACCGACTTACTTATTTTATGTACACAAGTGTGATTGGATTTTGTAAATGTCTCTAATGTCTGTCTAACACATAATTGTCCAATGCATCTGTTAATGTATTTAGACATCTAGGAATGTGTTGATATTCAATGTAATCAAAATTACGTTCCAAGAGATGAATTCGTAAATATACCCTTAACAAAGTAGGAATCCAGATGGAATAAATGCTACTCAACTATAGTACTACTAACTGTGAATCGAGTCGTACAATAAGATGACAGATTCCAAGTGAAACAACGTCATTCAATAATTCGATGACTGCATTGTATTTCATGATATTGTTAGTTGCACGACCAAGGCAAACACCATGTAGAATGATCAATTCATCCATAGGTGCATAGATTTCCCAAGCAGTAGATGCTAAGTTTTGAGTACCATATACTAAATGGAAAGGTGTGAATCTCGTGGAAGACTTAACAGATGTACGATAGGCCCATAATGTTGAGAACAACATCATGTGCCAATTCTACTTATAAATTGCTACCATCCGTCGAAGATAGTAGTGAGAACTTTGTTAATTACCTCAACCTGGCCATTGGCCCGTGGATAATAGGAGGTTGAGTTTTCATGGTGAAGGCCCAAATTTTCAATAAGTTCAGACATCATAAAATTTCGAAAATGACTACTATGATTAGTAACGATGGCTTGAGGGACACCAAATCTAGTAATGATATGACTAAATATGAACAATGCTACAGTTTTTCTTGTTTGATCAAATGTAGGCATCACCTCGGCCCATTTAGTGAAATTATCCACAACTAATATAATGTATCCATGCCCCCCCGACCGAGTGAGGGTTACATGTCATGAAGTCAATGCCCCATTTGGCGAATGGACCAACAAAAACTACAGGGTGAAGAGGAGCAGGGTGAGATCAGATCTTATTGTTATAAGTTTGACAAACGTGGCATTTCTGGATGGCAGTAATGCAATCCTTAAACAATGAAGGCCCAAAATAACTAGCTTGTAATATCTTTTGGGCAATGGAATACCCAGATGTATGACCGCCACATGCTCCGGAGTGACAGTCATTCAAAGCTTTCTCAGCTTCATCGTAAGTGAGACATTGTCGAAATATGGAATCAACACCATGACAGTAAAGGGTATCACCAAGGATGATGTATTGATGGGCTTGATACCATATATGATGACAATTTGTACTAGAGAGATCAAGCCGA
The DNA here is from genome assembly GCA_000966675.3 of Picea glauca. NCBI lineage: Eukaryota > Viridiplantae > Streptophyta > Pinopsida > Pinales > Pinaceae > Picea > Picea glauca. The sequence continues at coordinate 267,782 of JZKD02S1820845.1, read as the reverse complement.
AAAGTTTGAGTCTAGAGATAGATTATAATATCTCCGTAACATACATCATCAAAATTGATCAGAAACAAAGATTCGTCAGGTAAATAATTCTCTGCCACATTTTTTGTCTCAGTAGAGGGAAGGTCACATATCAATTCAGCAAAAACCAAAGATTTCTTTGACTTGGCACATTCAAACTCCAAGTCAAACTCCTGGAGAATAACTATCCATTTGGAGTACTTTCCCCCTAGCAATTGTCGAGTAAGGATATGTTGCATGGGGTTGCAGTCGGAAATGACTGTGGTTCTGCGTAATAATATGTAGTGATGAAAATGTTGAACAACTTGAACAACTGCCAAGGCCTATTTCTCCACATGTAGGTATTTGGTTTCGGCAGTCGTGAGACTCTGACTCAAATAGTATATCACATGTTCATCGTGTAAATCATCCTCTTGGACTAAGACCATAGAAATGGTAGAGTCCGAAGAAGATAAATATAGGAAATAATCTCAACTATAGTCAGGGGGAAACAATAGTGGTGTACAGGTTAAGGTGATTTTCAAAGATTCAAAGGCTTTGTTTGCAGTATCGTCCCATTAAAAATTGTAACCTTTCTTGAGGAGCTGAGTAAATCCTTTCGTTAATTCAACGTAATTGGGAATGAATCGACGCAAAACATTTGCCTTCCCTTGCAAACTTTGGAGTTGGTGTAGTGTGGAAGGAGGAGGTAGATTGAGAATAGCCTCAACCTTTAAGGGGTCTACCCAAATCCCATGTATAGACACAATAAGACTAAGAATTCGACCAGATTCCACACAAAAATCACATTTGTGTGGATTCAAACATATGCGATAATAACGATGGCATAGGAAAATGGTCTATAAATGTGTCGGGTGATCTTGATGACGCATGGAATGCGTCAGTAGATCGTCGAGATAAGGTTGTACAATGTGATTAATATCATGAAAAACGTAAGACATAGCGCGCTGAAAAGTCACACCAACATTTTTGAGACCAAAGGGTAATTTATGGTAGGAAAAGGTTCCCCAAGGGAAAATAAAAGCAGTCTTGTGTTGATCCGCTAGTAAAATATTGATTTGATTATAGCCGGAGAAATCGTCCATCAAGGAGAATATTTCACTCTCGGTACAGTCATCAATGATCTAGTCGACGAAAGGGGTTGGATAATTGTCCTTAGGACAAGCTTTATTTATATCCATATAATCTACAAAAACATGGATCGTGCCTTGTTTCTTATTTACCGGAACAAGATTGGATACCCAATGAATCAAAGCCATAGGATAGATAAAGCCATCTTTAAGAAGCTTTTCAACTTCAAGCTTGATAGCAGTAGATTTATGTGGCTTTACTCGGTGAAGTCTCTCCCGAACGGGTTTAGCGTCCAAATATGTCTTAATCTCATGCACAACAATATCAGGATCAATACCTAACATTTCTTCATAACTCCTGGAAAAAACTTAATGGAATTCTTGAAAAAGGGATTTATAAGTGTGAAATTCATCAGTGGAACATGAGGTGTCGATATCAACATTTTCCATGACTCTAGGTTTAATCAATATGTCAAGAATAATGGTAGGTGAAATGTTACTCAAGTTCCCTTCATAGAAAACATCATGTGTTGACTCATGAACAGAAGAAATAACAACAACGACCGATAGAGTCGAAATCCATCGGTAGCTATCTATGGTATCACGTTCAAGGAAGAGGATAGAATGATGATTCCCATCATCCCACGGGGTATCTTCCATAGACATGACTAACATGATCATATCATTAGTAGGAAAGATCACGTGAAACAGACCAGGAGATGTATCACAGAGAGAAGGAGGAGAAGGAGTTTTCGATTGAATAGATTGATAAGCTTATTCGACCGGACTTAAAGGCATCTAGTCATTGTAACAAAGATAATCACCATAGTTAGGTACTATCCACAGGTCATATGACTTGAGGGTTTCACAAACATTGGTTGATATCATGTTAATCGAAGCGACAAAAGGAGGAGGAATATCGGGTGATGGAATAGGAAATGTAACCATCAAAGTTGAATCTTTTAAAAGACCCACACTGACATTCTCATAACCGGGAGGTGTCTTTGAGATAAAAGGTACGTTTCTAGTATGGGAATCGGAATTAAAGAAGGCCAGTTGGTCAACAATAATGACCTTTCCTTGGTGTGGAAAACATAACACACAGAAAAGGGTAGACACAATTGCGTGCATGGAGTCAATCTAGCTATGACCAAGTAGAAGGTTATAATCAAGAGGTGCATCAAAGACCTCAACCTCGACGTTGACTGATTTACCTTCTAACATAATAGACAATGAAGGAAGATCACTGTAAGTCTTAAAACCTATACCATTGAAGGCCTTAAGAGTATTGTGTGACTCGATAAGGGTAGGAGAGCCAATATCTTTCCAACAAGTAATAGACATAACGCAAGTCGAGGCTCCTTCATTAATAATGGTTCTACATATATTCTTGTTTTCCACAACAACTTGGATCTAAAACGCTAATTGAGGAGGAATCATTGGAATATGATCTTCCAAGTCAAATATTATTAAATTGGTATCGATAGGATCAATTCCACCAATAGTCTTTAACAGTGCCTTCCATTGAGTAGGACAACTTTTAAGGACTTCAAGAGCCGACATCATAGAGGGTTCTTGCGCAAGGTCTTCTACAATGTTGTAGTTTTGGGTAGCACGTGCATGAGGATTAAATGAAGACTTTCGAACAATGCCCTTGGGAGGAGGATGAATAACTGTATCAAGAACTGGTCGTTCAATATCAAGAGGACCGTTTGGAGGTGAAGTTGGGGGAGGAGGTTGAACCAACGAAGGTGGTATATTATCAACTTTCTCTTTCAACGAAGAATAATATTTGGCTCGAGTTGCAACTACAACTTAATTCTTCTTGGAGTCACCAGTACACATAAGGACATAGGATGAGGTAGAAGGAGAGGGTTGGTCATGAATGACCAATTGGTCATGTTGCTGAGAAGGAAATGGTTGTGACAAGACGACAGGTGTAGAAGGCTTCCCATTCCCTTGCAGGAACTTAGTAACCTCGGCACATCATGGACAATCTTCCATATAATGATCGTCACCACAAATAAGGAAAGGGTAACGAGGTTTACGTTTATCTTTCTCATCAATGGGCTGCATTTTGGCTTTGTCAGATTGTTGATTGTTATTTTTTTCCTCCTTATTCTTACCCTTCCCTTTCTTTTTATTTTGATTTTTACCAGTAGGTGTAGATTGAACTGAATTAACTTTAGAAGTTTTAACGACAGAAGGAGTAGGAGGAGGAGTATTTTGTACATTAGAAGTGGTAGACTTCGGATTGGTGTGACTGACATTTGTGGACTGAGTCTCAACATGAAAGGTGCCAATCACACCATCAACAATATGAGAAGATACTGGAGGCATTGGGGTAGGATTCATGGAAGGACAAGGCGCATCAGGGATCAAGTCGTAAAGCATGCTTGTTTGCGAATAAATGTGATCTAGATACTGAGCACGACTAATTTTATGCTCTTCAGTGACGACACCTCCCATGGCCACATCATGGGATATGGGCCCAATGAGTGATTTGGTAAACCACTCAGCCAACAGTTGATCAAGAAGGGGAACTTTGATTAAGCATCTTCTCCTTCTCCACTCATGGATATGATCAGAAAATATGAGTGGAAGAGGATTGTTTAAAAGAACTCAAAATTTTGGTTCCAGTCTCATATTGAATTGGCAACTGGTAATGTGTTAAGAAGGCCATGGCTAAGTTATTAAAGTCGTTAAATAATCCTCGCGGTAACTCAATGTACCATTTTGTTGTCGAACCCGTGAGAGTTCGTTGGAAAAGTTGTAATATTATGGAGGCATACATCAATGAGTTGGATGAGCACCAAAGATGGAAAGTCATAACATGATTGTTCAGGTCTTCTCTTGATCAACCGTCAAACTTAGGAATGTCAGATGGTAATTTTTCCGGTATGATGGGCCAATAAGGAGAATGAAAAATAGGATCATTCAAAATCGTAGACAAATCTGGTAAATCCAAAGTGGATAGAAAAGGAAATTGTTTGATCACTTGAGGAAACTGGTAGTTTTGAGGAGGAAGCCCTATAGGTATACCATAGGGACCATAAGCGGTCTGCAAATAGTTATATAGTCCTGACAAATTTGGTTGTATAGGGTTTTGATTAATATTAGGTATGTTCCCTTGGAAAGGAACATTAGACTGAAAATTTTAACCCCAGGTAGGATTCCTAGAACTTGGATATGGTTGACTAAGACTAGGTGGTACAAAAGAATCAACTTGAGGATGTTTCCCCCCAATCGGTTTTTGATTCCCTTGGAAAGGAAGATTCCAAGGTTGAGATTGTAACACGGGTATATTTTTTCCATAAACTGTGTTATGGCCTCCAACTTAAGGTTTCCCCCCAAGTTGAGTTTGTCCCCCAATCTGAGGTTTCCCCCCAAATTGAGGTTGCCCCCCAACTTGAGGTTGCCCCCCAAATTGAGGTTGACCTCCAACAGGAATCTGAAAACCAAAAGTGAAAAAATGACTGGTGCCTCCAACTGGATTGGAGCTATTAGGGCCAGGATGATTAGATCCTCCAAAAAAAGGTGGAGGAGGACCATAAGGACCCCTGGAGAGAACCCATGCATGTGTAGGAACAAACTGACTAGAAACATTATACCCAGGAGGAACAAAAAGTCCAAACCCTCCGAATGGATTCTGGGTACGGATAGCAATGGAAGTGTTCAAATAATTATACCCAGGGGGAAGTGACAGATTTCGTCTAAGAGGAAGTGGTGTTCCAATAGGAGCTTGAGTGATAACCACATTTCCAGTAGAAACAGTCATAGCTTGTGGGACCATAGTAGAATAGGCCATGTGGAGAGGAATAATTGAGTGAGAACCAACCAAAAATTGGTCTGAAATTGTGGTGACATTACTCGTCATGCTAGTAAAATGATCTAAAGGTACCGTATAGGTAACAGACATCTCAGGAATTTGCGATGCCATAGGTTGATTAGATCCTAGTGCACCATAAAGATCGTGTACTGAAGAAGGGGTAGGACTAGGAATAAAAATCCCAGCAGTGTGAGCCGGGGTTCTAAATGATTCACTGTGAAAAAGCAGATCGTCTACTCCAGACCCTGCATTAGGTCTAGTAGGTACTTCAATATTGTCAAAAACAACAATTTCTCCCGATGAATTCATTCGAAGTAAATGTGTGTCTTGTCGAATACTCAATAAAGGATTTGGGGGAAGTCTAAATGTCTCTAAAGAATCTGAAACAATTTGGAATCCCTCTAAAGAGTGTGAACTTCCAATCTCTGAGGCTACTTTGTTATTGACTTCTCCCTCAGGAGAGCCCTCTGGTGAGTTAGGAAGCAAAGGAATCTAACCTTCCAGATCTTTTGGGGGTAGCCCTTGCATCCTACGTGAACTATGAAGACCGATGTTGGATAAACCAAATAAAGAACGAAAAAAATCTATGGCCAACTAGAGAAACAAACAACACTCACTAATAAAATCTAGAAATCAAACCAAGCAAACAAACCTTCTTATTTCGAAGTCACTAGCTGGTGATGAAATCCAACGTCACGAAATCAAGACAATAAGGGGCTGGGATAAAGTGGGTGGAAAGGTTACATTGATGACCTGCTTAACGGACTTACACCCTGGTGCAAGCTCCCACACATAATCATGGGTATACCCTCCAAGGAGACCGAGTGATTTTGGCCAACGTTGGTTCCAGGTACCGTGAATAATTGCCCCTCCACATTCACCTCATGTAAAGGCCCTAAAGAGATAGGCTACTAAGGTTACCAACTACAACAATGATTCCCGGGGAAACAGTCACTAGGCCGATCCACCCGCAAAGGCATGGTATCTAGCCTGAAATCAACTCGAGGAGCTCCCACACATAATTGCGGGTATACTCTCAAGTGACCCCCAGTAATACACACAATCTCTACACTAAGACCAACAAAGAAGGGTGAGTAACTCTACTAGTGCTAATGCAACCTCATGATTGACCCTTGTGTTAGAAGGGCTTCCCAGGACAAAATGTAGCAATTGAATTTGAACTCTCCCTATCACAAGATAATATTGTGTGTTTTGATGCTTTGGAGACTGTGTCTTACAACCTATTCCAAAGCACTATCCTAGCTAATGTTAGTGAAGAGAATTTCTAGAAAATAAATTTTTCTAATAAATTTTAAAATTACGTTGTATTTTAAAGGCTGTTGTTTACTCAAAAGGGAGATGGGAATGAAACTGATGATGTTGTGACCTTGACCCAATAAAATTCAAGAAGAGATGAATGTGCAATCTTTTAATTCAATGAACTCTAGTTATAGTAGGGAGAAGGTATTTATTTTGAAGTACAAAATCTACGAAATACAATTTCTCATTTCTCGAATGAACAAAACTCCAAATACCCATGAACTACAAAATTTTCCAATTTCCTCTCTTGATCAAGTATTTTGAATGCAAAAATTTTCTTATGAAAGATTAATAAAAAGAATAAATGAGTTCAGTTCTTCCTTTCCTAAATCAAATCATAGATGTAATGACGAAAGGAAAGTGTAATCCAAGAAAATTAACACACTCTCAACACAATTCCCAAATCAAACTTGTAATGTAGACAAAAATGAAAAATATAAGAAAGCCTTTTGTCAAATGAAAAAAAAAATGTCTTTCAATCAACAAACAATATGGAAAGTGAAATCAATCCAAAACCTCAAATAAATCAAAAGACCCTCTGTTAAACAAGCACTTAGATCAAGATCCAGAGATTATATCCTTGTGACAAAGATCAAAAGAAAAAACTTGCAAAATTACAAAGAAAAACTTTCAATCCCTGAAAACCAATCAAACACAAGTTTCAAACTCATAAATCAATCAAACATTGGTATCAGAAGTTCATCCTAGGAAGCTGAAGAAAAACTAGGTGGAAAAAGAAAAATTGGCTTACTCCAACAAATCCTACAGGAAGTGTCACAGGCCAACAGTGGAGCATAGTGCGACGAGCTAAGGTCATCGTAGGCTGCCAATAGAGCACAATGTGACATCAACGCACTGGATTGTGTGAGAAGAGTGTGAGGTCTGAGGGTTGTCCTAGGCGACCTATATGGTACAGTGCGACGATCTCTATAAATAAGGAAAAAATGGGAGAAATACAAAAAATTTAACTGAACTTTCAGACCCAGGGAGTCTAGATGGATCACCCACAGACTCAGAGAATGAATTCAACCAAAAGAAGGAAGGCTAAAAGAAAATAATAAGAAAAAAAACAAAAGAGAGTTGTATCCCCAGTATGGTTTCAAATTTTGTTATCGGATTAATCGGTAAATGCGGACATAAAGAAATCTCCCTAGATTCCACTGGAAACTAGAACAAAACAAAACAAAATATAATACTTTCCTTAGGCTCTAATTATTGAGTTTACTAGATAACAAGAGATAGAAACCATACCTTTTAAATGTCGTTTCTTCTTGCCATTTCCATCCTATCTCCATTCCCATGTTCCTGTGATATTGAATCTGCAAGGGAGCACAAGCCAACCAAAGTGAAAGAAATACAATGTACTCAACAAGAACCTATTTATGTGATCAAGGAATCATACAATAAAACAAGACTAGTTTTATGGGAAAGAAACATATTGTTGTATCATATTAAAAGGAAAGTGGAGATTAAAACCAAAATCCTTGATGTTGCAAGGTCCCCTTTCAATGGCCCTTTTCTCCAACACACACACTTTCTCCAAATCCTTTGAATGAAGAATATCCACCATGTAGCTTGTAGAACTAAAGCAAAGCTCTCAAGAGGAAGAAGAACTCTCCATACAAATCTTAGCCTATTCAACCTTATCCTTTTCCATGAGAGAACCCTCTTTATATAGTTTGAAAGAGGGATGGATGAGGAGATTAGGATGATCCCACCAAATCAGAGAAGTGAGTAAGATCCAAACCGTTTGGAGGCCACCTCATCTTCTAGAAGATCCCCTTCTAGAACATTCGTGAGATTTGACTTTTCCCAAGCTTAAAGAATCATCGCACCTTACCTAATTATCATCCTGCATCGACATCATAGTCCAAGTATAGTGCATCATGCGACTATCAGGCATCATCGCACCCTATGAGTAGAGAAGCCTACAATGACCTCCTTTCATGTGGCTTTTGGCAGAGGAAATCAAATCACTTTTCTCATGTAGAAAGTCTCTTTTAATATTTGTAGGTAACATGAACACATGTTGTCAGTGGATCACTGGGGTGACTAAAATAATGTGTAACATCCTTCCGTTTGGTGTTGGAGAACTCGGGGAGTTGGATTTTCCTTCAAGTTGGAGCCTAAGAATCAGGGGTTGTATCCTCCTTTTGGTTGGAGCTAGAGAATTTAGGGAGTTGTATATTCCTTTAGGTTGGTGCTTTTAAATTAGGGGGTTGATGCCTCCTTCATTTTGGTGTCATAGAATTGGGAAGTTTGTGCTTCTAATGAATGCATTCTTTGATATATAAGAAATCATTTTGTTGTTTTCTCCCATTTGGGTTGCACGTAAATTTCGGTGTAATGTGTACTTGATGTGACATTGTTGACGTTATGTTTCTTATGTTTATATGCTCATGATATACTGATGATATATTGCTGATAAAGTTCACACACACACACACACACATATATTGTGGTTAAAAGTGTTCATATTGATTCACCCCCCTTTGGAACATCACACATCCAAGGAACCCCAAATATCCCTTGTATGAATACTTATGTCTCCTCATTCACACCGAGCATATTTTCTGCCTGATTTCCATTGTTTTAGTTTTTGGTGGAAGTGTGCATGCCCAAGATCGATGCCGAAGAATTTTCATCCTCCCCCACCTTAAGTAATTTTCGTCCTCGAAAACATACACAAAATATATGATCTCCAAGTGTCTTCCCAGAATCATGCCTTCGTTGAAACTAAGTCTATTGGAAACCCCAAGTTTTTTGCCAACTAGAAACCCCAAAATTATGCCAAAGTGAAAACCTCATGTTTCCCTGCGAAGTGGAAACCCCAAGTTTCCAAGTCACACAACAATCATCTGAAACCATCCACACTACCTTCTACCCAAAGTCGTGTGTGACCAAACTTTCTGCAATGATGGAAAGGCATCTCTTCCCCAACTCTATTCCCAATGTCTAATCTTCCATTGCCCTACTGTGAAGATCACTGTCCATTTCATTATTGTTGCTACCCCTCAACTGCTACTGCAACCTCAACCAAAACATCAAAAAATGTCTAAGTGTTGAACTTATGTGAACTTGTTGTTGCTCCCATACTTCAACCAACTCTTTTTTGTTTCCACACACAACATGCCTCAAGTCCTGCACTAGTTGGTAGCTATTCCAACCATCACATCTAGTTATTGAAATGTACATCTCAATGCCTGGACTTATCTTTTTTTGTCTGCATATCTATCCCTTCATCCTACTCCAAATACTAAACAAAGTTTCCATCCTTTCCTCATTGTTTTTTCCATCATCTGATATTTTTCAAGGAGATCCTCTACAATGTTTAAGAGTTTCACTTTGAACCTACTGGTGTGTTCATACTTTGAATTCCTTCCATAAATTTGGTCCATCCATGAAACGATATCAAACCAAGGAAATGTCACCCGTCACCTTGTTGCACCATAAAGTCACCCCAAATAAAATTCATATGTGGCAAATTGACTCCATTTTCCACCTCATGGCACAGTTAGCCAATCTTCCCTAAGAACTATATGTTCAGACTACCTTTTCTCATTACTTCATCACCCGACCATGTTGTTGTGTCTACCTCTCTATGCCTTGGAATGGTTAGGATTCACCCTTAACCATGCTTCCCAAAGCAAGTGACACACCCATGTCAAAGTAATATTTTCATGTTGTAATAAACCTGTCTGCACAATCTTCCAAACGAAGGGAATTCCTCACCTCACCTCCTTTCATCAAGTCACATCAATGCAACTCAACATTTGTGATGAGTGTGGAAAACGTGCCTACACTCCTAAAATGTTCCAATGAACTTTCCAAAGTGCTCTAGGTAGAATGAGTCACTTTAAATAATTTCCATGTCTTAGGAATGTTCGAGCCCAATACTTCTTCCAACTCCAACCAAGGACCCTCCTTGGATATCTGAGTCATTTTAAAATTGTCACCAATGTGTGCTCTAACTCTGTTAGGATATTTAGAAACTTAGGAGTTAGTTAATATCTACTTGGTATAATATGTTGTTAGGTAAAAGTGTGTTTCTTAGTGTGTTTCTTTAGTATGCATTAGTATGCATTTGTAGTTCGTAAATCTGTCAGTCACGATATGTTCCCGATATAGAGTGATCCAATGATATATATTCACATCGATATTAACGACCATTGATCCATGTATTAACACCCGATTGGTCCATGATATCTATTTAAAGAGCATGGAGGGTCATTTTCCGATGATCTATTGTGAGAAACTCTCTCGTAAAATCTCTCTGTAATCTTTTTCTTTTGCATTAATAAACTGCTCAGAGTGGCCTCGTTGGCTGGGGCCGTGGATGTTTCCCCGTAGGGGTTTTACCACGTCAAAAAATTAGTGTGTTGATCTTTGATATGTTTATGTGAGTGGTTACTAAATTTTTTCATCCTCTATTGGAATACCTTTGTTGTCGACCATGGTATCAGAGCTTGTTTGAAGATCCGCTCTTGTTGTAGATCGAGATCGTGAAGTCGAGTTGCCTTGTCTATGTTTTCTGCCACTTCCGTACATTTATGGACTGATAGTACTATTCCATTGCATCCAGAGAACTTTTTTTATACATGAGCTCTTTTTGTTTCACTAAAAAAGGTTTATAATTGCCCAAGATACAACAATTTAAGCTAGATCTGGAGGTATAAAGCCTTAATACACCCTTTTTAATTTTTTTGCAGAGTATTATTTTGGTTTTATTTTGTTTGTTTTCGGGTTGCTACTCTTTTAGATCTGCGTATTCTCTGTGCCCTGCACCTTGTGCGATCTCGACAAATCAGAAACATATAGGAAAATGTGCATTTTCTGGGTAAGCTAACGGAGATCTAACCCTTGTTGCCATCAAGAAGTGAAATTTTTTTCTTGTGTGAAAAGAGTATTTTTTTAGCATGCTCTTCAAGGCCGTCTTCAACAACAACCAATCCTCTTGCTAAACAATACAATATGTTTTATTAGCCCATTTGGTTAAAAGTTTCCTTATTGAGTAAGAATTCTTGAGTTCAAGTCTCTCTTTTTGATACTTTTTTTTGAAAAAGTTCATGCTCCATTGTAAAGTGTATTTCACTTCAAGTATAAAAGTGAATCACTATAAGTAGATTTAATATTTTAAAGTTATTTGTTTTGCATGCAACTTTTATTTTATAAAGTAACTTCATTATTAAAGTGAACCCCTCTTCTTTTTATAAAAGTGGGTCACTTCATAAAGCAACTTACACCATCACGTGGTCCTTTGGTTATCATTTATGCATTGTTTAAAAATGACATAACTTTCACATCCGAAGTCCGTTTTCATTGCCTCTTTTTTTAAAACCAACTAATTTTTCGATATATTTATATCCAAATCATTAGTTTCAGTTTTTAAATCCATATTATCTACATATTTAATATGGCTTCTTCAAATAATCTTTTGCTTACCAGCACCAACTACTTCCAATGGAAATCCCATACAAAGGATTTATTAAGAAGTAAAGGCTTGTACTAGATTACCTTGGGAAAGGAAAACGAACCTAATGATGATGATAAGAAAGTCAAATGGGATAATAGGAATGATGAAGTACGTGGACTAATAATAATGTCCATCTCTCCCGATTTAAGGTTCCACCTTCAACAAATTGATAAACTCGACGAAACTTAGGAAACGATTGAATCTGTGTTTGGTAAAAACAATATTATTCGAGAACAACAGTTGGAAAATCAAGTATTGACTTTAAGTCCAAGTGATTTTTCTTTCATTGAAGACTATCTATCTAAGTTTAAAACACTCAGAATTTTATGTGAAGAATGTAAGATAAAGATGGATGAAGAACATTGCATCTATCTTATTCTTTCTAATTTAGGTAGTGCATATTCTATGTTTGTATCTACCTTTTATGCCATGAAAGAGGATATAGGGACAACTTATCAAAAACCCACTCTTGAGTCCTTTTGTGATGATTTGATTAGAGAGCAAGATAATCTTGTACAACTTGGAGTGATCACCACTGCAGGTACCTTCAACAAAGCCTTAGTCATCCATTAGAAAGATAAACTCAAGAATACCAAGAAGAACATCCTTGCCACAACAACAAGCAACATAAGGGTCCCAAACCCACTTAGATAGCGTCCACTCCTAATGATGACAAAGGAGAAAAATATAAAAATAAGAAGACTGACAAACATTGCAACTTTTGTGATAAACATGGTCATGATGAGTCCAAATGTTTCAAGAAGATGGTAGCTTTAGAAGCAATGATGAAGAAGAAAAAAATCAAAATTGATTCTTCTTCTTATTCTTATTCTCATGGACATGCAATTTCTACTTCTGGTTTCTCCTTTAATACAACTTCTACTTCTTCTTTTGATGAGTGACTTATTGATTCTGGAGCATCTTATCAAATGGCTAAGGATAAATCCATATTTTCTTCTCTGAATGAATTGAACACCAAGAAAATATTTGTTGGTGATGATATATCTCTTAGTGTTGAAGGATATGAAATAGATAAAGTAGAAAATGGTCATTTCAATGATGTATTATGTGTTCCAAGTATTTCTTGTAACCTTCTATAAGTATATCAAATCACTCATTCATGTGAAGGTAAAAACATAGAGTTTTCACCTCACCAAGTTGTAATCAAGGATCTTAAATATCCTAAGCATGTTCTAGAGAGCCTCTTCTCTTTTGGCTCAATTTTCAGAGACTCATGATCCAGAGACATTTCCAGAAGCTTCAGGTCATCCAAATTGGGATACAACTATGAATGAAGAGTAGCATTCTTTAGTGGAAAATGATACTTGCGATATTGTACCTCTTCCAAAAGGAAGAAAACTTGTCGGATGTCAATGGGTCTACAGAGCTAAGTATGAATCAGATGGAAGTTTTGAAAGACACAAGGCTGAGTTAGTTGCCAAAGAATTTTCCTAAGTTGAAGGAATTGACTATAATGAAACATTTTCCCCTGTAGCCAAAATGAATTCCATCCGCCTTGTTCTTTCCCTTTCTGCCTCACATAAATGGGAAATCCATTAGACGAATGTTAAATCCACCTTCTTGCATGGATATTTGCAAGAAGAAATCTGGATGGTACAACCTCCTGGCTATGTCCAAAACGACTCTAGCCTTGTTTCTTTCCTTAAGAAATCTATTTATGGTATTAAGCAATCTCCCTAAGATTGGTATGCCAAAATGGACAACTTTCTTATTACCACTAGATTCTCTAGATGTCATTATGATCCTAATGTCTATACCAAGAAAGGAGGAAGCCATCTCATAATACTTGTCCCTTATGTTGATGACCTTATCATTACTAGTAGTGACTCAAAACTTTTAAATCATGTGAAAACCAACATTAAGAAGAAACTTGAAATGACAGACTTAGGCTTTTTGCACTATTTCCTTGGCCTCCAAGTTTTGCAAACCTATGAAGGAATTTTTCTTTCCCAATATAAGTATGCTTATGACCTTCTTCATCGCTTTCACATGGATGATTGTAAACCAACCCCTTCTCCCTTCCAGTCTGGAGTCAAGCTTGTTACCACTTGTACTTCTCCCGAAGTTGATGTCACCTTGTATCATCAGTTAGTTGGTATCCTCTTATACTTGAATCATACCTGTCTTGATCTTTCCTTTGTTATTGGTCTTGTTTCCAGGTATATGCAAACACCCCATGAAATCCATTGGAAAGAAACTAAAAGGACACTTCTCTATGTCTATGGTACAATTTATTCCAGGATACATTATAGTTCATGGGGGGCTCGTTTATTGGTTGGTTTCACTAATTCAGATTGGGATGATGACCCTGATGATCGAAAGTATACTGCAGGTTATGTGTTCATTCTTGGTTCAGGAACTGTCACTTGGGCCTGTAAGAAACAACATACTATTGCACTTTCTTCAACAGAAGTAGAGTACCGAGCAATGATAAATGCAATTTAGAAAGCCTTATGGCTTCAACATATTCTTTCAGAGTTTGTATTCCAGCAACAACATCTGACCAGCCTTTGGTGCGACCTTGTATCAAGATCGTCACCGACCCATTTCAACATTAGCACAACAAACAAATCAAGATACACATGCACTTCATCAAAAAGTAGCCATGATCAAGTTATTGAAGTGCTCTTTTTCCCTACAAAAGATCAAGTTATAGACATTTTCACAAACTCTCTTACATAAGCAAAATTTTCCAAACTTCAATCTATTTTAGGAGTTCAGGAAGTTGTCATCAAGGGGAGATAGGCTCTAATGCCTCCCTCCTTCTCCTATTGTGTCACTATTGTAAATCCTTCAATCGTATACCAAGTTGTTATTAAGGGGGGATGTTAGGATATTTAGACACTTAGGAGTTAGTTAAGATATACTTGGTCTAATGTGTCATTAGGTAAAATAGTGTTTCTTAGTTTGTTTATTTAGTATGCATTAGTATGCATTTGTAGTTAGGAAATCCGATGGTCATGATATGTTCTCGACATAGAGTGATCCGATGGTTCATATTCTCCTCGATCTTAATGGCCATTGATCCATGTCTTAACACCTGATTGGTCCATGATCTCTATTTAAAGAGCATGGAGGGTCATTTCCCAATGATCAATTATGAGAAACTCTCTTTTAAAATCTCTCTACAATATTTTTATTTTGCATTAATAAATTGCTCCAAGTGGCCGTGTTGGTTGGGGTCGTGGATGTTTCCCCATAGGGGTTTTACCACATCAAAACATCGGTGTGTTTATATTTGATCTGGTTGTGTGAGTGGTTACTGAAGGTGTTCATCCTCTATTGGAATATATATGTTGTCAAACAAACTCATCCAATGTCCCATACCAAAGGAGATTTAACACCAACAAAGTCACATGGTTTTCATTTGTACCATTCAGGTTATCTACCAACAATTCTTGGTCGAATTCTCTATTGAATCCATATGTCTCCTAGAAAAAAATGTCCATGCACCCACTACAAGCATCCAAACTCTGAGACTATCGTCGCAACTTTCAATTCATCACATGATCCAATGAATCTAGCTAAGGAACCAAACACCAAGCCGCCTCATCGATCCTCTCAAATGTGGCACGTACAAACTTCACTACCCAATTCACCACAATTACCTATCCAACGTGCCTCATAAAAGAGTTAGGAAACTTCATCAATCCACCTTCATGACTGCATTCAAATTTGTTTAAGTCCACCACATGAATTTTCTAAATAGGTCGCCCCAAGATATCTACACATTCTCCCAACCAAGGCGTCCCAAACTACTATAAGACTTCTCTGAAACTATACACTTGAGTCACCCTCAATTCTATCACTTCTCACCTTGGAAACAAACTTCACTTGAACCACCAAGTCATCTAGCTTCCCTTAAAATAAATCACTACAAAAATTATAAAATTAAAGAACTGAAAACCAACCATACCTTTTCAATGACATCCTTTGCTCCAACCATGTTTTAAATATGTTGTCTTGGATCTCTGCTTTCCCAAGCAACCGAATCTCCGCATGGATCACCTCAACCATCATATGTAGTTCCACAAGCCTGCAAGACATTTGATATGATACAATGTTGAGTCCATCCATCTACTTAAAAAATATGTTTAAGTCCCAAACTTCGCATGCAACCAACCAAACTCATCTCCAATGTATTTCCATCATCATACTTTGACTTCTTTTGGTTCAAGGCTCCATGCACTCACCACCTGAATTTCAAGTCATAATGTTGCTAACTGACTCTTGTAACTCTGTGAATAGTCACCTTGTCCAAAGGATGTGGTCAACCCATTCATTCAACAACCCAATTACACTCATTTTTTTTCCTCAGCAATGCATGAAACAAAAATGTCACGATGTAAACATGCTCAACCAACTTCCTTCTACGAAGCTAATCTAGGTCACCTCAGGTCATCCAACACACCCAAGTGCTTCAACTTACTACAAACCATAAATTCTCCCTTTTATGATCATTTCATAAATCACCCTATGCGCTCACTTCTAGAATCACTTTTGTGGTTATCTATACAACAAGTTGTGCAATAGATTCTACATTCATCTGACTTTCCCAAGTGATCGGTTCTCCCAAAAAACTCTACATATAGTCTCTCCAAGGTGTGTATAATAGGTTTGGAACTGACTTCTATCATGAATCAAACCAACAAATTATTCCTCTGTGATCAACTATACAAAAATTTATGCAATGAGTTATGTGATCACCCACCTTGTACAAGTGCTTTGTTTCATCACAAACTCTTCTCTCAATTTGCACAAGGTGTATGCCCAACTCAACCTTCCCATTGCACCATCAAATGAACCTCTTTGGCAAGTCTGATGCAAAGTATATGATGAAAAATTTTGTTGCACCGAACCATTCACCAAGTCTATGAACATTCCCATTGAACTTCCTTCGCAACAAGTGCGCCCCACTACAATTGTTCTGACTATAAGAGTGGTGAAAAGAAACAAACTTCTATGATAACATCTGTCACATCCCCACAAATTTCCTTATGATCGTACATCTCTTGAGGGAATGAGACACCGTGACATTTCTCACTTGGATTCTTGGCAACACCAATGTTTATTTCATCCAAACTAAGCCCCTTCACCTAGAGCATACCATACTCCATTCTAGGCTACCGACGAGTCATGCTCCTACTCTAGTGAAACTCTTGTATACTTATACATTTGTTTACAATTTAACACTTACTTATATTTAATCATTCATCCATGAACATGAGAATCCAAGAGAGCAACAATGAAACATACAAGATAAACATAAATATAGTGAGTGCAACACAAACCATTCCTATCACACAACTAAGTATTTGTTATTGCGAAACAATTACAATATGAGCACTACCATCAAGGTTTAGAACATTGGAAAAGTCAAATGACGCAACTCACCTCACCAATAAAATCATAAACATATTCATCACACAAAGAGTCTCTGTCACAACTGTCTCTGCAACCTCCTATGGTGCACCTCAGATGTGCCCACAACCACATACTTGTTGTCGCTTCATTTATGAAAACTTCACAGATTTCAGTTCTACCTCACACATGCCTCCAACAGACCTACATTTCCAGACTTCCCCAAAATCATCCCAAGAGAAGCTTTCCCAACTTTGTCCAATGAATCCACCTCAAGGCAACACAAGTCCTCCCAAGTGGAGAGACTTGGCTCTTTGAGGGAGCTCGCCCTCTTCATCTACCTCAGAATCATAGAGCTCTTATTTCTCTCCTTGTTCTCCAAAATTTCCTTTCTTATTTGTGCACCCTTGTTCACTTATAGACACTCCAAAGGTCACAATCGCGAACTGTCGCATCCTTTGGGGGTGTCGCGCCTGTTATCACTCCAAGAAACTCTTTGGGGTTGTAGGCCAAAGATGCTTCGTAACTCAAGAATATGGTAAATTTGGTATGCTTGAAACAATGGGATAACTCAATAGCTAATGAGAAGAACAATGTATCATGCATTCGAATAGGACAGTGCTTTTAGAAATCAATGATCAGACAGAGTAATTTAAATAGGGTATGAAGAACACTAGTCTACATAACCAAGTACAACAATGTGTAGGGTCATACAATATAGTAAGAATTCCTTTAATTCAAGTTCATGAGCTTAATAAGAAGATAACAGTTCTTAGAAGCTAAGCTAAACCGAAATAAAGTACAGAATAATGAAGTACATGAATAAATCTGACATTGACAACAAAAGAAGATTGTGATTCTATTATCAAGATAAGAGTCTTAGTACAAGAGAAAAATGTATCCAGGATTGAAACCTTAGTTCATCTTATGTCTTCATCTTTATAGTTTTTACAATACAATATTCAGATCCTGAAAGAGTGGATCAGAAATACTAAATATAGAAAGTCAAAAACTAGATTACAAAAGATAAGGAATGATCCTCAAAATGAGGTCAATTCCACATTTCATGGTCTTCAGATAATGTAGAGTCCTTGTGCAGTGCAGATAAGCCTTCCAAGGTTGTTTGATGATTCTTGAAGAAGATGAGATTCGAATTTGCTGAGTTTGGAAAAAACCCCAATTCGTTGCCACCAAAATAGATAACAAAACCAACTTGAATACCTCTTCTAAATCTTTTACACCAAAAGTGAATCTTAGATTTGATTTTATAATTCAATCTCTATCCATTAAAAGAGTTTTCAAATGATTTGGATTAATAAAAATTCGATCTGGGAAAAATTTAGCTTTCTCTGGCCAGTGACAGGTTTCGGTGGTTAACACAGAGGAATTATGGGTGTATTAATCACCAAAAAGCTCTTTTTTCGGTGGTTAATGATCATTCGTCCTGTTTGCCTAAACCATCAAAAGCTCTTTTTTCACCAAAATTTCAAAATTGCAAAAATTGAAATACCTTGCTACTTCAATGAGTGTTCAAGGCTTCTTTGATGATGTTTCTCCTTGTACAAGGCTTGAAACTTCGATTTGCTGTGTAGAAGGTTGTGTTTCCATATCTAGAGAAGTGGCCAATTCTACTAAGGTTTCCAACCCTAAGTGTTTGGGAGTTGGAGTCTGAGTCTCTTTCATCTTTAGCCTCAGGAGTCTAAGCTATCTATTCATCTTAGTGTTCTCTTTTATTAACAGTTTATTTCTGTCCAGAGTCTTATCATGTTTATCCATGACCTCCTGACTGATATGATATAATTCCACATTCTTATCAACTAACTCTGCATTTTTCTTCTTGATTTGTTTCTCCGAGACTTCTAACTCATAAACCTTCTTAAGAAGTTGGTTTTTCTTTTGTGACTTGGATGGTCTTGGTCTGCTAGTAGATGCTTCTACCAAGGGTCTGTTCTATTCCTCAGGGAGAGTTGGGGATGGTAGATTAGGGTATGCTTCAACCACTTGCTTAGCCTATTCGTCATCCTGTATCTCTGTTTTCTCTCGATCTTCCTCCAAGTCACTATATGGTAGATTCAAAGAATTATTTTCTTCAATAAGACCCTTGGTCTATTCACCCTCCTTTCAAAAATCAAGTTTCCTTTTATCCCTTTGGGTCTGGAAAGAAGGTGTCTTTGTTTCGGCCTGAGGAGGTGAAATGGCTCTCCTCTTCCTTCTGTTGCTCTTAGGGGTGAGTGATTTCTTAGCTGTAGGTTTTTTCCCTTCATTGTCTGGCTGCAGGTCACTGTGAAACTCATTCCAAAACGAGAAAAAGTTCCAATCAACATCCTTTTTCTTCAAAGACTCTCTAACTATCAAAGTAATTAAACCCTGATGTGATAATCTACTAGCTGCCTTGCTAGGCTTAACCTTGACTTGTCGAGCCATTTTAGTAAGAGCCTTGTGAAGGTAATGAGGGATGTTGATAGAGACCCTTCCAGTAAAATGATTAAGCAGTTTAAAATGATAAAACATAACTCTGTTATACCTACCCTCACATGTAATGTAGGCAAAAATAGCCTTGAGCAGGGACTGGCATTTTGTCTCCAGATAAGACACAGGGATATCCTTTTTCCATATGAGAGTCTTGTGTTGTGGTTGCAAATAAGATCTAAACTCTATATCAGTTGGCATGGTGGTTTTAAACCAGCATTCACCAGTTCTTGGAAAGCCGGTGATCTCTGCAATTGATGCCTCATCCACAATGAATTCTTCTTTGCCAATAATGGCTTTCCTCCCATCATATGACAGAGCAAAGGCTTATGAAAGTTGTTGATGGAAATTTTCTAGTTTCTCATAGTAAGAGAAACATCCAATATACTTGAAAAAGTTAGCCACTTCAAGATGTGCCTCCAAATACCAGGTTCCATCTAATTCGGTCCCCAGGACTAGTCCCGCCTTATGCATTTGCCCAAGTTTGATTGCGTCTGTCTTGCAAATTGACACACCTACGGGCTAGGGGACAATACACCTAATATTCAGGAGGAAACAATGGATGTATGTCGATTTGAAAATCACAGAATAGGGGTGACTTGGAGTTGATTGAGATAAACCAAATCTTTA
The DNA here is from genome assembly GCA_000966675.3 of Picea glauca. Lineage (NCBI taxonomy): Eukaryota > Viridiplantae > Streptophyta > Pinopsida > Pinales > Pinaceae > Picea > Picea glauca. The sequence goes on along the minus strand of JZKD02S1820845.1, from coordinate 247,591 downwards.
ACAGATTGTAACCAAAGACTCAACTTGATTAAAGTTGAACACTCAAATGTGATGCAATAGAAATAATTGGACTCAGGCTTGAGAGAATCTGGACTACCAGAAGATTCGAGCCTTCTTGAATTTGAATGACTGATGGAGTAGTGACTAATAGTAAAGAACTCGAACTTCATATGACATAATGACTACAGAATCAAGTTTATTAACAAAATCAAAGGGATTTGATATAATGAAAAAAAACTTTGGACTTGATTGCCAAATCAATGGATTCAAAATCATAGTTAAATGAGGAATGATTATGAACATATCTTCTCAGGACTTGAAGTTAGGAAAGGCCATGTGAATCGTCAAGATAGTTAGATGAAAGATCAACTCATAGATTTATGTGTTATGCCGAGCTTTACTTCGAAATGACAAGCAGTAGTTTGAAAGTACTACAGAGCATCAAAACCCCAATCAGATGTAATGATACCATCTTACCTCACCGATTCCTTCAATTTTCGGCAGTTATCACTTCATGATTGCGCCAGCTGACAGCTAGATCATGCAAAAACACGAGCCTTCTTTTTTTTTCCACGTTGACACGTTTTCAGTGGTTAATCAGGCTTTATTTTTCCCTTTTAACCATCGAAATCCAAGGCTTTCAGTGGTTAATGAACGCTTCACAGGTTCGCCTAAACCACCGAAACCTAAAATTCTCCCTTTTGCTTAAGAAAATCAAATCCAATGTTTGTTTCAAGATTATTTACAAACAATAGGCTCTCTATCAAGCCTATACAAATTTAGAAATAATTTTTTGGAGTTCTCTCTATCACCTAAAAATGACAATTTTGACTGTGCTAGTTTAGGAGATATGCCCCTTCACAAATCCATGTGTCCAAACAAATTTCCGTACCCATTCACAAACCTAGTCGCCCAAAAAGTCCATGCACTCGTCAATCGTTGGTCACCCAAACAAAGCATGCCCCATCCATCTAACCAACTGGTCATATTGGGTGTGCGTGCCCTTTAGGTGAGTTAAGCCCAATTTCCTAAGTGTGCCCCCCATGCCTTAGCCAAGTTTCCTTCATTTGTGGCGCATCCAAGTCTTTACTCAACCCTTCATCAAACCATCTGATGCTTTATTTGTGTTGCAAGGAACCTTGGGTGGAGTCCACCTTGGCACATCGCATGCCCAAGGAACCCCGACTCTCCCCTATACGAAGACTTATGTCTCCTCATCCACACTGAGTATCTTGTCTGCTCAATTTCCATTGTTTCAGTCTGCGGTGGAAGTGCACGTGCCCAGGATTGGTGCCACATGCCTTACAATATGTCCTAATCTCCATGTCAAATCACATGGCATCAATATTTTCTGCCTCTTTTTTTATTCCAACGAACTCTTTTCTCTAAATTCATGAAAAATTCCTACCATGTGTTGTTAACAACAAATCCCACCTAGTTAGGATGCTACAAAACCATGAAAGTACAAATAATTACATTCAACAAAATGTACTTGAATATGTGCAATGAGAGGTGGATCTTGGAGGCCAACTGAGATAGGTTTACCAAGATATCAAATCATGTGTTGCAAATTTTCAAGTCAAAATTAAAGCAATTAAAAAAGTAAAAACTAAACTCATGGATCTAAAAGCATGTTTATTGTAATACCTCATGCCAAACTCATGATAGATGGAGAAGGTATGCCAACAAAGGGTGCAATGAGAAGTGGTCGTGGGATATTGTGTAGGTGGTGAGAAAGATAAATATGTCAGTGGTTACATATATGTTTCTAATATGTTAGATTAGTACAAAAACATGAAAATCTATGGTGAGTTCTCCCAGCTTGAGTTCATAGAACTCCTTGGTCTTCCCATCAAAGTACTTTTCCAACAGGTGCTTCTTCTTGAAGTATTTCTCAAATTCTTTCCATGACAAGTCCTTCTCATGGAATCCTTTCACATTCCTAAGGTCTTCCCACCAAATGGAATATTTCCCATTCATGTTGAAAATGGTTATCTGAGCCTTTAAGTTTTCAGAGTAGTCATGGATTCTGAAGTACTTCTTCAAGGCTAGTATCCAAACTTCTGCTTCTTTCCCCTTATTAATCTCTCCATCGAAGGTGTTGGACACACCTACCACACTTAGAGGGGGGGGTGAATGAGTGTGGGGCTCTTTTTCCCAAAACTTTCCTCTTGCACAAAAACTCATCAATTAGCATTCAACATTTATTC
>JZKD02S1820845.1:223608-239305 GCA_000966675.3 Picea glauca | reverse complement strand
ATCAAACCAAACCATTTACATCAATGACATATGATCCAACAATCTCCCAAGTAATCAAACCATTGGCATCAATGACAAACCATTGGCATCAATGACAACATGATCCAACAGAAGGTGGGTGGTTTTTATTTCTTAAATTCTTCAGGGTCACGACTCTTGGAATGTTTCCTCTTCTTTTCTCTTGTCTGAGAATGGGAACTAGTTTTATCACTAGAAGATTCCTTGGAGTTGTCAGTGTCCTCACCAGAGGAATTTTCCATTGAATTTCTCTTGGCTCCATGTTGGGCCTTCTTTGAGGTGCTCCTCCTGGTGTGGCCACTTTCAATACCATGCTTTTGTATCTCAGGTGGACTTGGATCTTTCTTAGTATGATGCATGTTCAAATGATTGGCAGCTGGACCATGTTGTAGTTGCCTTTGTATATTTGATAGACTTTGCAGTAGGATTGCATTAATTTATGTCTGCTTTTCCTACTCCTTGATCATCCTTTCATTTTCATCCTTATAACTCTGTAATTATACGATGCGGCTTCTTATGGTTTCAGCAAAATTTGGAGGGGTTTCCACCACCCTCCTTTCATCAGATTCTTCCTCTCTATTGTGGGATCTCTCATCCAATTCCTGATGTGTCACCATCCTTTACGTTGTAGTTCTCTCATTGTTCACTGACTTCTTGAGTACAAATAAAACATTTTCTGTTAGTTACTAATCTACCAATTCATGAACAACACATATCATTGCAAGGTGAAGTCGGTTCTTTATTTGGAAATATTAGCAACCTACAGTGAAAACTTACAAAAAATCCATAAACAATAGAAGGTTTTTTTCCTCTCTTTAGTAGAGGTTCAGACAAGATTCTTATAGAAGGGGGGTAAGGTAGGGAGTTACCCCATAAGATATCTAATAATATTTTTATGCGACTCGTGCATGAGCCCAAGTAGGCCAAGTGTTGTTTCCATGCTCTAATACCAATTTGTAACACACCCAACCCCTAAATAGCCTTTCTAGGGATGGGACATCAAATTTTCTCTTTCCCTGGTTAATTTATGGTCCCTTACTTAAGAAAAACCATCTTAATCAACTTCCTTGAAACTTACATCTCTCACTGTGCACTTGAACCATCTAGCAGGGTCTTCCTCGTGACCTTGGGCTGAAAATCGGGAGCTAAGAGCCTGTGTTAGCAAAGGTTTCGGCACTTCAGAGTTTCTCGAACTTCGGGAGTTCCCAAAGGTTTTGTAAAAATCTCAGATCGTCGAACCATGGAGGAGATCAATAGTCCATGTCCTCTTCCGAGATCCTACGGTTAAGGAGGGGGCCTTTGGTGATATATGTGTAACACACCCTTTTCCAAATCCCTGAAGTCCTAAAATATCCCTATGTGCCCCTAACCCTTTGGCGTTCGTCCGTTGGCAGGCGACGGTCTTCGTATTAAATTTTTGGTGTTTCGGCGATCGACTATTGTTATTGGACTTCCAGCCTTCGGTGATCAATGATTCTCATCGAGCATTCCTTTTTACCACACTATGCCAAACTCTCGATATCTCACCACGTGGCCTTGTCCGTTCGGTGGTCGAAGTTCGGAGATTTGTGTTGGATGTTCCTATATTGTACCACGTCTCTCATCTTCCAAACTCCTAAAGCTATCCAAACTTCTGGGGTCCTTGATATGTCACCAGCCATATAGGCTAGGGGTGACACATGTTATTCTCTAACAGGAATAATGGGTATGTGAATCTTCCAAAACTGGGTGACACGTGGCATGCGTAAAGCAGGTCCATGTCACCCAGGATGACGTCAGTGAGCCACATCATCATAGACTGATAATTGTTTGGTCCTTTGATCTAACGATCAATAGGATTCCATGTATATCCTTAGATATACAACTCTCATTACTTCGCAGCTTTGGGGTTTGGGGCTTACTAAATCCTCTTGATGTAAATCCCCCGAAGAGCTAAGTCCCTGGACTCTTGGATCTGGCACCACATGTCCTCTTCGACCAACAATCGAGATCCACTTCAGCATTCATGACTTTGGTGGTTTTCACACCTTGAAAACCCTCAGAAAAATTCCTTTGGAGTACGAAGTCTCCATACCACAGGATCGCTTGCCCCGTACCTGTTCATCCAACGGTCCTAGTTACTTTAGTAGTTCGACATTCGGGAGTTCAGCGTGTATCCCCCAAATTTCCTTCCGGACCATGCCGGATCTATTACCACATGTATCTAGCATCTACGCCCAGGATTCACTCTGGTTTGCCGACCTCCGGGGAAAAATCACACATTTCTAAATCGTTGAATACCCAGTGTCCCGGATAACTGTGGATTAGTGGACACATGTCCCTCCTATTGAATGGTCCATATTTACTACGCAACTTCAACATTTTGGGGTCTCAACGCTAGACTACTCATATTCTCCCAAAGTAGAAATTTTTTGAAGCGCTTAATGCTTCCCTTCCTAAATATAATCTAACAAATGAGAGAGATCAACCCTGACCCCCCCTAGATCGACGACCCTCGTCGATTCACGACTTCAACCTTTAGCTAATTTCAAGGATTATGGAGTCACAAGTCCCGTAGTCCTGTAGCCGAAAGAGCTAGCCCCTTTTGGAGTAGCGTAGGGTTCCTATATCCCGGTCACCTGGATACTTTGGAAATTCTAGGGACTGAGCACTAATCCTTTAGCAATAATTGGGTTAGGGACATGGGCATGAGCCCTCGGTCAGATGGGTGAATAGTCTAAGGGAAAAACGCCCTTCTCCCATAGAATTCAGACTTAAAATTCCCACTAAGGTAAACTTCACAGGGCTAGCGGGGCTTAGGCATTTCAATTGATCATACCCCCTCTCTCCTGTGGATTCACATCTCATGACTATCTAGCAGCAAAAATGAGATAAATTGAAAGATCATCTAGATACAACAGTTTATAGAAATCACATATATTTTCTAATAAATGTTCAAATACTGAAAGATTGAATCATAAACTTATATATTTCATCATCACATTCAATATAATAAATAGAATATGAAAATACTTATCAGAACTAGAAAATATGAAGGAACTGTTGAAAGAGGTGTTTTTTTCCTCCCAACCATAGGCACAACCACCCCTACTGGATTTACCACTGGCCACCCCCCAAGCTAGACCATGATGCTCTGAGAGATATTATTTCTCTTTGCTCCACAACTGTTAAGGACGAAGGTTACTCTCCTTCTCCCACGAGAACTTGGAAACTGGTTTTCTCTACTCCAAGTAAGGAGGTATGCACGAGTACTTCCTAAGTCACTTTCCAGCCTCGTTTATCAGCTTGTAGCCAAACCCTACCCATGGCTTCTTACATCCAGATCGATCTTACTGCTCAACTTTTTCTTTCAACTTCTGAGTTGAAGTATGTTTTCTCTACTCTATTATCTCACAGATCTGTCTTTTTCCTTGAATTATCTCATTTCTTTCCTTCCTCAGCAAGGTTGCATGGGTCCAAATCCCCATTCATGGTTAGGCATGGAAGCCTTACATATGGGTACCCTACTCCATATCCTCATTAACTCTTGAGGATGGCCTTCCAACTACCAGTCTGATTGGTAATTCATTTTTGGGTTAGAGAACTTTTGAGAAATGACACCCAGTAGGTACTAGTCTGGTGAGGGTCATCTCAACCATTCTTGGTTTCCCCTCACCATCTCTCTCATAACATCCATGGTCTATATTGGCAAACTTTCCCCCTTTTAGCAGTTGTGCAACACATATTCAAATTCTATTAATAACAAAAATTCATACATTGACCCTTTTATATAAGGGTTCATCAAATCAAACATTCACACATATTTAGTCCACCATAGTCTCGTGGCCAATTATAGTTATATTTACAAACTAGGGGAGGGTGTTACAATATCCCTCCCAACTTTCTCTAGTCACATCACTATATACCACTTTTACTTAGATTATGAATGTCCAATGCCAATTATCTAATATTTCTAATCACAAGCCATAATGTTTGACTATTATAGGATGAATCTAGATAGAAATGTAACACCCTATTTTCCCCAATTTGTAGATATAACTATATTAGCCAAGAGACTATGGAAAACTCAATATGTGTGAATATTTGATTGGATCGACCTTTGTATAAAAGGTCAATCAATGTAAACTTTGTTATTTACTAAGAAATGGATAAGTGATGCATGACTGCTGGAAGGGGGGGGTGTACTAAGAGAGACCACAAATTCTATGAAAGAAATGGTGAAGGGGACTAATAATGGTTGCGTTAACCTTCACCAAACCAGTACCTTACTGGATTTAATTACTCATCACTAGAATAGTCCTCTAACCTAGAAATGAATTACAGTCATGTTGGTAGGTGGGAAGACCTCCTCAAGAGTTAATGAGGGGATGGGGCAGAGCACCCATCTATAAGGCTTTCAGACCTGACCATAGACTGGGAATTTGGGCCACACACAATCTTGTTGAAGAAGGAAAGGAAAGAAGGTGTGGTGGGTTAGAGGAAGACCTACGAAGAGTGCAGAGATGGGAGATTAAGCTCTTAGGTTTGAGGAAGAACTAAAAAAAGAGTGTTTTGGTCACAGGAAATGGCTGAGAAGGTTATGATACAAGATGATAAACGAGGTTGGTTCTCCTTGCTTATTATCTTGTAAACTACTACCAAGATCCTACAAAAGGAGGAGAGTAACCTCTGTCCCTACTGTCGGTGAGCTAGAAGAAAGGATTTCATTGCAGAGCATCGTGGTCTAGCTCAGGGGTGGCTAGTCATAAATCCATTAGGAGTGAATAAGCCTACGGTTGGGTGGAAAAGTGCACCCATTTCAGCAGTCACTTCACATTATCTGGTTTTGATAAGTATTTTCCCTAATTTATGTGTTGATCTGGAATAATGGATGAATGCTTGGATTTATACATATGTGTATTTATAAATAACTTTTGTGTGGAATGGTTATGATGTGTGTATGCCTCCATCTCTTTGTAAACTTACATTTCTGACTAATAGTTTGTATGCCCAACTTAGTTCCTAAGGCTTCTTGGGACATAAGCTTGTAATACGACCGAGATAGGAGGCATTGTGTTGACCTAAACCTATCCATATGAAGAGGATACCTCTCCCAGAACCTTGTCAGGTGACCAAAATTCCAGACCCAAAGTCCTTAACCATTTCATGATAGAGCTCAGGAAGAATAGTGAATCTCAAGCCTTGAAAAGAGGAGTTCTCTTCGTTTGGAAGATGAACAAACGAGACCCATTCAAGAGGGACCATATGACCAATACCTAGGAACATTGGACTAAGACTATGAAAGCTAAGTCCTCTTGGGTTTGGAGCTCCAAAAGTCCGAGACTTCAGATTATGTCCGACCTTGCTAGCCTTATACTAGCTAAAGGTAAGTGGGAGACTCAATTTCCCGTAAGGTTGACCGATGTTAGGAGGTTCCCTAGGGGTTAGGTAGACCTATCCTACCAACTAAATCGGGAGCCAAAACTATGAAGGTCGGAGCCGCGAAGGGCCCAGAGCCATAGATCTAGGGTCCCTCTGGGTTCTTTCCCAACCATCAATTTACTGGGGATGCATGGCACTAGCCCCTTTAGTTTGGAAGTCAGACACTTCGGGAGATAAGAGGAGGTTGCACCACAACACTCCCAAACGTCGAATCCCTGAGGTAACCAAAACCGTAGATCTATAAATATACATGGCTAGAACCATGAGATCTGGCGAATGTTAGAGGCCTGTCATTCCTGGGTGACGTGGTGCAGTGACATCACCCAGGGCGACATGGACCCCAACTTGATGTGCCCTGTGTCACTCTGACCCCTCCTACGTGTTAGTTCCTGATACGTGTCTTCCTATCCAACGTGGCTGGTGAACTGACCGGGATGCTGGGAGTCCAGGACTTCGAGACTCCTGAGGATCTGAGATGTAGTATAGTAGAGAGACCGAACAGTCCGAAGGCAGAAGCCACATGGTGATATTACAGGACTTCGAAAGTTCATAAATCTAGGTGGTCTCATGGGTAGATAGTAAATAGGCGTGAAGCACCGAATCCCTCCACAACTAACATGGGAAGAAGAGAGTAAGTCCAGTTATGATATTAGACTGAGGATGGTCTTCCATCATGGAGGAAGGAACTTGGAATTATTACGTGTGAGGTGGATCCACGTGGGCACCACGTGGCCCTCAACCAATAAACACCCAAAGAACTTCGGAGAGATATATTCACCGGTTCGAGGATCGGTTATGAGCATGGAGACTGTGGTTGGAAAACTCTGTATGAGTAGAGTGTAGTAGAAACCCCAAATTAAGGACTTGATCACCTAAGGAGAATGAAATTCTTAGGCCCCATCCCTAGGAAATCCCCTCAGGGGTCAGGTGTGTTACAAATTGGTATCAGAGCATGGTTACAACACTTGGCTTTCTTGGGCCCATGGACGGGTTGCGTAAAAACCAAATTTAAAAGAACTTTAAGGGTGACGCCCTACCTTACCTCTTCCCTAAAGAGTCTAGTTAAACCCTTATTGAGGAAAATATTGAAATTTGTCTACTATATGTGTGTATTTAAGAAATATGATTATGTGTTGTTCATGAACTAATAGAATATTATCTAACAACAAGTGTTTTTTCATCACTCAAGCAGTCAATGAACTATGAGAAACTAAAATCATACAGGATGGTGACGCACCACGAAGTGGGGGATGGCTCCCACAATAGAGACGAAGAGTATGACGAAAGGAGGGAGGTGGAAACTCCTCCAGATATGGCTGAAATTGTAAGAAGCCTCATGGCCGAATTACAGAGTTGCAAGGCCGACAATGAAAGATTGATAAAGGAGAAAGAAAAGAAAACGAAAATTAATGCAGTCTTGCTGCAGAGCTTATCTGATATATAGAGGCAACTACAGGATGGACCTACAACCAGTCATGTGGACTGACGACATACAAAGAGAAGTCGAATCCACCTGAAATATGAAGACATGGTCCCATAAGTGGCACCACTAGGAGGAGTACCTCCAAGAGTTTCCAACCTGGAGATAGGGGACACTCATCGGGAGAACCCTCTGGAAAGGAAACTGGAAACTCCGATGAATCTTCTAGTAGAAAAACTAGCTCACATTCTCAAAGGAAATGCAAGAAGCAAAAGCAATCCAAAAGTTGTGACCCCAAAGAGTTCAAGAAAGGAAAACCACCCTCTTTCAATGGAGAGATTGAAAATGGGGAAGAGGAAGAATCTTGGCTTCTTGATTTAAAGAAGTACTTCAGAGTTCATGACCACTCCAAAAACTTGAAGGCTCGAATAACCATCTTCAACCTGAATGGAAAGGATTCCATTTGCTGGGAAAACCTTAAGAATGTGAAAGGAATCCATGAAGAGGACTTATCATGGAAGCGGTTTGAGAAACACTTCAAGAAGAAGTATCTGTTCGAGAAATACTTTGACGGAAAGACTAAGGAGTTCTATGAACTCATTATGGGACAACTCATCATAGAGGAATATGTTAATAATTTCATGTGTTGCTGAGGTATGTGCCCTACATAAATGATGTAAAGGTAAAAGTGAAACGACTTATCAGTGGGTTACCTTAGACCTACCAGAACAATATTGAGTTTGATGAGACAAAGACCTTAGAAGACACTATCCAGAAGGGGAGGTATTGTTATGAATATCTTGAGATTCAGACAGAACCTCACGAGGATTGGAAGAAGAAGAGAAGTTGAAGATTCAGTAAGAAGGGGTTCAAATCCTCAAGATTTAAGAACTATAGGAAGGACTCTAGGATAAGCCTTCCTACTGAAAGTGAATATCAACAAAATTTCCCCTCCTAGAGTGGAAATAAACCTTTTGGAGCAACCCCAGGAAAGACAGATAACCCACAGAAGGAACCCTTGAAATGTTGGGGTTGTGGAAAAGAACATCTACTGAGGGACTGTCCACACATACAACAGAACAATAGGAGATTCTACAACATCCAAGAAGCTACCACATTCAATGATGTGGCTAGGAGCATGCCATAGATTTATGCAGCTGTGGATAATAAACAAGCCGACCACCAAGATTTAGTGGTGGAGATGTAAGGTATGATCACAAACCATTTAGTTTCTAATTTAATCGACCCTGGTTCTAATTTGAGTTATGTAGCCCCTCAGACTATTGATCAGTGTAAACTGCAATCGATTAGACATGTTAAGGCATGTTTCATACAACTAGCCATCGAAACCAAGAGAAAAGTAGTAGAGGTCATACCATCTTTCCAATTCATTATGGATGGATTGCCCACCCAAGCTACCCTTAACATACTTCCCCTAGGATCTTATGACTTGTTGATTGGTATGGACTGGTTAGATTCTTATAAAACTAAGTTGGACTGTTACCATAAAACCTTAAAATGTTTAAATGAATAAGGGAAAAAGATAACTCTCCAAGGGATTCAAAATCTTGTCTCAGTGAGATGAATATCATCCCTTCAAATGAAAAATTATTGCAGAAAGGGATGTCCTATATACGCAATACATGTGTCAGAATCTGTTGAGGATGACAAATCAAATCTAGAATACCACCCCATATTGAGAGAGTATAGAGACGTGTTTCCAATAGAGGTATCGGGTCTACCTCCGAGGAGAGACGTTGACTTCTCGATAGAACTTGCACCAGGAACAGTGCCAGTGTCTAGGACACTACATAGGATGAGTACACCCAAGCTAGTTGAGTTCAAGCTATAGCTAAAGGAAATGATGGAAAAAGGCTACATACGACCCAGTGTGTCTCCATGGGGAGAACTAGTCCTGTTTGTGAAGAAGAAATATGGCACACTCCGATTGTGCATAGACTATAGACAACTCAATAAGACAACCATAAAGAACAAGTACCCCTTATCAAGAATTGATGACTTGTTTGACCAATTAGGGGGTGCTTCCATTTTCTCAAAGATTGACTTGAGGTATGGATACCATCAAGTCTGAATCAAGGATGAAGACATCCAAAAAACAACCTTCAGGACAAGGTATGGTCACTATGAATTTGTGGTAGTGCCATTTGGATTAACCAATGCCCCCGCTACTTTTATGTTCTTGATGAATAATGTACTCAACAAATTCCTAGATAGATTTGTATTGGTTTTCATTAATGATATCCTAATATACTCCAAGAAAAAACATGAGCATGAAGAACATATTAGACTTGTACTTTAAATAATAAGAGAGCATCAACTCTACACTAGGTTTAGCAAGTGTGACTTTTTCCAGAAGCAAGTCCATTACTTAGGCCATGTTATTTCTAAAGAAGAAGTGGCAGTAGACCCTGACAAGATCATATCTATTATGGAATGGCCTACTCCAAAGGATGAATCTGATATCAGATCCTTTATGGGCTTAGCAGGATACTATAGAAGGTGATTTTCCAAGATTGGTTGTACAATCACTGCCCTTTAGGAAAAGGGGGTTAAATTCACTTGGAAATCAGAATGCAAAGAAATATTTCAAACACTAAAATACCTTTTGACCCATGCACCCGTGTTGAAAATTGCAGACCTTGAGAATGAATTTCTCGTGTGTATAGATGTCTGCAAGGAAGGACTTAGAGGAGTCCTTATGCAAGAAAGACATGTGATTTTCTACGAATCTGGAAAATTGAATGATCATGAAATCAATTATGTGACCCAAGATATAGACTTGTCTTCCATAGTGAATGCTTTAAAAATGTGGAGGCATTGCCTCCTGGGTAGGAGATTTGGGCTTATGACAAACCACTATGGATTGAGGCACCTATTTGATCAACAAAGACTCAATGATAAACAAGCTAGGTGGATGGCTCTCCTTAATGAGTTTGATTTTGAAATAAAACACATAAAACGAACGGAAAATAGGGTGGTTGATGCCCTTAGTAGACATGTGAGAATGATCCACCTGGAAGTGATGAGCACTTGTGAAACGAATGTCAGGGAAAGAGTAAAAAATGCGCAAGAAACATATTCATTCTTCAAGACCGTGACATCGTACCTAAAGCAAGATCCCACAAGGATGAAGTATGAAGACTATCAGATGTTTCACGAAGGTCTACTAACTTACAAAACAAATTGTATATCCCAAGTTGTGACGACTTGAAGAGGTTCATAATGGACAAACTACAAAAGAAACCATACACTGGTCACCCAGGATATCATAAAATGATCACGACCACTAGGAAACAATTCTATTGGGATGGATTGAAAAAGAGCATAGTTGACTATCTAGCTAAGTGTCTAGAGTTCCAACAAGATAAGGAAGAACACCAGAACCCACCAGGGTTGTTACAACCTTTACCAATTCTAGAATAGAAATGGGAAACCATCTCCATGGATTTCATCACCGGATTACCAAAATTGGCCAAGCAGAATGATGCCATCATGGTAGAGGTGGAAAAATTGATCAAGTATTCTCACTTCATTCTATTCAAATTGACTTGCAAGGAAATAGATATTTCCAACATCTTCATGAAGGAGATATTCAGGCTGCACGACATACCTAGGGAGATTGTATCTGACAGAGATACAAAATTCACTTCAACCTTTTGGAAATCCTTAATGGTTGGTTTTGAGACTAAATTGTTGTTTAGCACATCCTATCACCCTCAAACTGATGGACAGACAAAAAGAGTAAACCAAATATTAGAATACATGTTAAGGATGCATGTAATGCATCAACCTAAGAAGTGGGAAGACTACCTGCCACTGGTACAATTTTCCTACAACAATGGTTATCAAGAGTCACTGAAGATGAGCCATTTTCAAGCCCTTTATGGTAGACCGTGGAACACTCCAATAAGTTGGAGTAATCCAGTGGATATAATTTCAATCGGACCCAACATGTTGAATGACAAGTAATTTAGATAAAGAAAAATTTGAAAATTGCTCAAGATAGACAGAAAAGTTACGCCGATAGAAAGAGAACTCCCAGAGAGTTCAAGACAGGAGATCATGTCTATCTCAGATTTAGGCCCAGGAAGACTTCCCTGAGAATGGGAGCATGTGCCAATATGGAACCTTAGTATTGTGGACCCTTTGATGTATTAGATAGAGTGAGACCTATATCCTATAGGCTAACACTCCCTCCCACAGTAAAGGCACATAATGTTTTCCATGTTTCATTATTGAAGAGATATGTACATGATTCTAATCATATAATTGATTGGTCTGTGATACATTTGGAGCCGGAGGGAGTATTCTTACAAAAACCTCAATGAATACTAGACAAGAAGGAAACCCCACTCAAGAATCGAACCATTGCACAGGTCAAGGTGCAGTGGAAACACTTTGACCTAGATGAGGCTACGTGGGAAATGGAAGATGCTATGAGACAAGCATATCCATTTTTGTTCACTTATGTATATACAGCGCATTTCGACAGATAGAACATCGAGGACGATGTTCCTTTAAGGGGGAGGGAATTGTAACACCTTGTTTCCCCCAGTTTGTAAATATAACTATATTAGCCAAGAGACTATGGCAAACTCAATATGTGTGAATATTTGATTGGATGGACCTTTGTATAAAAGGTCAATGAATGTAAATTTTGTTATTTACTAAGAAATGGATAAGTTTTGCATGACTGCTGGAAAGGGGGGGTGTACTAAGAAAGACCACAAATTCTATGAAATAAATTGTGAAGGGAACCATGAATGGTTGCGTTAACCTTCACCAAACCAGTACCTTACTGATTTAATTATGCAGGACCAGAACAGTCCTTTGACCTAGAAATGAATTATAGTCAGGATGGTAGGTGGGAAGACCTCCTCAAGAGTTAATGAGGGGATGGGGTAGTGCACCCATATGTAAGGATTTTATACCTAACCATACACTAGTAATTCTGGCCACACACAATCTTGTTGAAGAAGGTAAGAAAGGAAGGTGTGGTGGGTTAGAGGAAGACCTGCGAAAAGCATAGAGACGGGAGATTAAGCTCTCGATTTTCAAGGAAGAACTAAAAAAGGAGTGTTTTGGTCGTAAGAAATGGCTGAGAAGGTTATGATACAAGATGATAAACTAGGTTGTTCCTCCTTGCTTGGTATCATGTAAACCACTTCCAAGATCCCGTAGGAGGAGGAGAGTAACCTCCATCCCTACTGTCGTTGAGTCGGAAGAAAGGATTTCATCACAGAGCATCGTAGTCTATCTTGGGGGTGGCTATTCGTAAATTCGTTAGGAGTGACTAATCCCATGGTTGGGTGGAAACAAGCACCCCTTTCAGCAATCGGTTCACGTTACTTGGTTATGATAAGTATTTTCCATGTTTTATGTGTTGATGTGGAATAATGGATGAATGCTTGGATTTATACATATGTGTATTTATAAATAACTTCTGTGTGGAATGGTTATGATGTGTGTATGCCTCCATCTCTTTGTAAAATTACATTTATGACTGAAAGTCTATATTCCTAGCTTAGCTCCTAAGTCTTCCTGGGACATAAGCTTGTAAGACGACTAAAATAGGAGGTATCGTGTTGACCTAAACTTGTCCATCTAAAGAGGATACTTCTTCCAGAACCCTGTCGGGCGACCAAAATTCCATACCCAAAGTCCTTAACCATTTCATGATAGATATTAGGAAGAATAGCGAAGCTCAAGCCTTGAAAATAGGAGGTCTCTTCATTTGGAAGACGAACGTACGAGACCCGTTCGAGAGGACCCATATGACCAATACTTAGGAACCTTGGACTAAGCCTATGGAGGCTAAGTCCTCCTGGGTTTGGAGCTCCAGAAGTCTGGGACATCAGAGTATGTCCGACCTTTCCAGCCTTATACTAGTCGAAGGTAACCGAGAGACTCGGTTTTCCCATAAGGTTGATTGGCATTAAGCGATTCCTCAGGGGTTAGGTGGACCTATCCTACCAACTAAACCGGGAGCCAAAAATCCGAAGGTTGGAGTCGCGAAGGGCCCATTGTCGTAGATTGAGGGTCCCTCTGAGTTCTTTCCTAGTCATCGATTTACCGGGGATGCATGGCGCTAGCCCCTTTAGTTCAGAAGTCGGGCACTTTGGGAGATAAGAGTAGGTTGTTATCAGACTAATCAGTAGGTACAGGCACTAACAGATCTCCCTAGATCCACTTGGATCTAGAACAAAACAGGACAGGACAATACTCTTTCCCTAAGTTGTAATCTTTGAATTTGCTAATAGGGAGGAATAGATAACATACCTTGATATCACTTCCTAGGGTCTCTGTTGATCTCGCTTCGCTCCAGTGCTCTCATGAAGTCAAGTCCAAGATGACACAAACCAACCAAAGTGAAGATGGAAAAATATATTCAACGTCAACTTATGCATATGATCAAGGAATTACACAATAAAGTAAGAGAGACTTTATGAGAAAGGGTCATGCCACTGTATCATATTAATTGAAAGTAGAAGATACAACCTGGTCGCCTTGATGTCGCAAGCTTCCTTTCGGTGGATCTTGGTTCCAACACAGACACTTGTTCTTGAACTTGCATGAAGAAGATCCAATATCTCTTGATAGACCAACTAGAGTCTCCAAGCTTCTGTCTCAACAAGGTTCTTCACACAATTCTTTCACCAATTCTTCATTCAATCTTGCTTAACCTTTTCCATGAGAATCCTTTCAATATATAGGAGAGGGTGAGATGGTTACATGGATGAGAATTATCCCATTAAATCATAGAATCCAGTAAAATGAAAACCATGCGAATGCCAACTCATTCTCTAGAAGATTCCCTTCTAGAACCCTCGAGACCTCTTCTCTTTCCAAAGATTAAGAACAAGTTCGTACCCTGTGTATAGAGAAAATTGCGAGAAGTTTTCACCCTAGATGAAGGAGGCCTGCGAGAATGAGGCATTCTTGCACCTTAGGCCATAGGAAGCCTGCGAACCCACTTTAAAAATATGTATTCTGGAAGGAGATAAATGCCACTTTTCTCCGGAGAAAGTTCTAGTTGGGAGCCTGAATACACCCTTGTTAAGATGTCACCAAGATGACCAAAATCATGTGTAATAGAATGCCCCCCAAAGTATGAGGTTGGAATCTGTGACAGACGAAATACTTTGTAAACTGCGTGTGTGCGTCAGAAACCAAGAGCGCACCTAATCGGAAACCTGCAAACAATCAAGCATTTGCAGAATATCATACCAGTTCTGAGGTAGGGATTCCCATACTATGATCACAAACGAGTGATATCATGAAATTAGGTCATGGCCACCAATCATACACTATGGATCCATGCCGTCAAAAATACTTCACAGCCACCAGGAATACATTGTGGATCTATGCAAGAAGACTCAAATTGGGACGACATAGCCATGTGACATACAAAGTGGATCTATGTGTCGACAAATTATACATATTCCATCACAACCTGGATCAAAAATATGAGACCCAGGGTCTTCAATCCCGTCACCTGAAAGTATGAATCTAACCATGTGATTACATGCGCTAAAGTCAAACATGGTAGAAACCACTTGATTACTGGTCATTGATGAAACCGTTAACAAGTGCGGGGGAAATCACCATTAATGTCAATGACTCCCAAGGTACACTAGTAAAATCCACCGAATGTGAATAAATGAGTTGATTTCGAACATTCGACGAAATATCTCGATCAGGGGTCAATGATGAAAATCCACTGTCGAAAGCGAGGAAACCTGTCATTAAGGCATGCAAGTTCCAAGGTACCAAATGATTTCTAAGTCTTGTTTCCGGATAATGAACTGGAGTCGACGGAACAAAACTCATCATAGGAGGGCCTTGATGTATCCCCCATCAATGACATGAAATGAGTAACAGATTTTGAAGGTGAAACAGAGTATGATGTGGGTTGAACTAGACACAGGGAAGGCCGACACAGAGAGAATGGACGAATGCAGATGGACAACTTAATGGATATTTTGGATGAACTTCTCTCAAACATATGAATGAAACGACCAATTATTTGGTAGCACTGACTCAGGGACAACTCAGGATGTGACCTTGTAGCAAGTCAAATGAGAGACAAATGGATTTCCCAAACCGGTTTTAGATAATGAATAGGGGGTGTCATGTTCAAGAGCGACACTTACTGCCAATAATATGAATACGAAAAACACATCCCTTTCCCAAATTTTCCCCCACCATTTTTGGCGAGTACCTCTCTATTTTTACGCAAGATTGAGGAGGATAACATATGCTTGTTGATGTAAGCTCATCCTTTGGATGAGTCCCTCGCAGTACGTTTAATGAACCCTAGGAAGGAGTGGTTCGGTACCATTACGGGTCATTCGATGTTTGTTTAACGAGTCCAAAGATAGAAAACTCAAAGGTTTTTCATGATTATAGAATCTGGAAAAACACTCAAAAGAGAACTCTCTCAGTTCCTTTTTCGTAAAGTAGTCTGATGAGAATGAAAAAGAGATAAATTATCGCCCGACAGACGCTTTCCTAAAATACTTTAACAAGCGTGAAAATAGCAAGATCGCTCGGCAATCTTTTCATGTTTAGAGAGTCTGAAAAGAGCTTAAAGAAGACTCCAGGGGGTTCCTTTTTCGTATAACCTTGCTGAGCCCGAAAAAGTGATAAAAGTGTGCTTGATTACATTCTCATGTATTTTCAAGCGTGAGAACGAACAAAGACCATGATCCAGGTGGATATCGGGGGCCACCCATCTTTTCCAAATGGCTCAAAACAGTTTTCTGGCCATTTTGGCAATTTACTATTTTTAGCAGGTTTTAACTTTCGGGGCCATTT
>JZKD02S1820845.1:192680-203161 GCA_000966675.3 Picea glauca | reverse complement strand
CCTAGGTGAAGGGATCGTCAGACACAGTCGTCGTATCTGACGCACCCACACACACACACATGCAAAGAATATAACACATACCCAACAAAACCTGTAGAAGGTGTTGAATGCCACTGGGTTCAATTGCATGTGGATAATGATGATTGTAATGAAGAAACTATCATTGAGGTAATGTATGATGAGTAGAACATGTCGAATGAAGATTGGTTGAAAATAAAGCAGGAAATACAATATATTGATAATTTACTAAATGTAAGAGGACACCTTCTTGAAACAATGAATGATGGGGAATCTGCAACAATAGTGAATGTTGTAGATGAAATTGAAAAACATGTGTTAGATGATGTTGTAGACAACATCAATACTGAAACAAAGGTTAATAGAAACGAAGTATTTGAAGTTGCAACAACAGAGCTGGGAGCACCGATAGAAACATACAACAATGAAGAAGTGCACCCAGATGCAGTGTCAAAAGATTTTGAAGAAGATTTGAAGTTCCTTGAAGAATGGCTTGAAAAACCACAATTTACTGGAAACTGCATAGTAGGAGAACAAAATGAAAATAACAAAAAATGTATTGATTTAAATATTCTAATGAATGGTTTTGAGTCGAACAAAATGAAAATAACAAAAATTGTATTGATTTAAATATTCTGATGAATGGTTTTGAGTCCGCGGGTTTTGACATTTGGGAACAATAAGCTGAAGTTGAAGAAGTCAAGTATTGTAGTGAAGTGTCAAAGTTAGTAAACAACAATGAAGTTGTTGTAGAAGAAAAATATATTGTAGTATTCACCTACAATCAAGATTTGGAATTTGTTGATGACATCATGGATGAGGAATAAACTGAAAAAGTTAATAATTTTTTTATGTATTGGAGTCCTGAAAAAATCAGATTTTACTATGAATTAATGTTGCAGCAAATTGATGATCAAAAGCTCAATGGTGAAGAGCAAACAACAAAGAATGGTATGTGGCAGCAGTTCACATACAAACAATTTTTCGAAGAAAAATTTGAAGAGGACAAGCATGGACAATCTGAAATAATTTTCAGATTGATGACAAACACCACAAAAAGATGAAGGATAAGAAGCCGAAACATGGAATTTTTAGCAAAAGAGGAAGACTTAAATTGAAAATACATAGAGGGTTCAAAATCTAGAAAAGGAGGAAGAGAAAAACTCACTCATACATTAAATTGAAACAAATTTTAAAGTTTTGTTTGAATTGTTAAAGGCTCTCTTACACTATATACATATAATCATTTTCCAACTTAAAGAATAGAGAATATGTGAGCTTAGTCTCACTTATGTGAACCCCTCTTGGCCTCACTCTTACTATGTGTGGTTAATCTCTGTTTTTAATTAACCATACCATAAAATACTCTCAAATTTCAAACAATAACTTCAAATTTGAACTCTACGCATACATAGGAACCTTCACATAGAATGAACTAAAACCAATCATACTCAATTTGTGTCAGAAGCCCGAAGGAGTCGTCACCGACAAAGTCTGTTGGCTGTCTTTATCTTGCGGTGAGTGAGCGAAAAATATTCACAAATCGGTTTACATTCAGATAAAAACCGTTGTTGTCCAATCTTCTACGTAGTTTTTCAGTTCTGTATAATATACAAATATAATGTATCAAAAACAAATAAGCGGCTATTCATTGTCCTGATAAACACCGGTGCTGAAAGAAGCCGGAGTTTCCCAAACATCAAAGACATCCTCTTCATTATACAAAACAAAGAGACGATTTCCCCCAACAGCAATATCGGAGATAGCGCCTCCACATGATCCGCCTCTGTTCTCCACTTGAGATGTGAGCGCCCAGTCAGGAGCACAGAATACGTGCACGCTTTCATTCATTGTCGAGAAAAGCTGCGTTCCGCAGGCTGCCAGTTTCGAATACCATTTTTCTTCTTCTTCCAGTGACTGAGATACTGTCTTTCCGGGACGATTCCGGTGACACCATTTGACATGGTTCATCGACCTCATATCGAGAAATCCTAGATTATCATATTGATTGACCACGCATACGGTTCTGCAATCTTCCATGGCCACGGTGTCAACAACCACTTTGTCGTCCAACATATGGCAGTCTGTCCACGACAAAACGGCACCGCTTTTTTCCCTGAAATCCATCAAGCTGATGTGAGCATGATCGCTTCGAGGATACAGAGTCGCCGCCAGGAGGAGATTGCTCTCGGGAAGCCACTGGAGTTTCCCTGCATCTCCGAGGGGCCAATCGTATACGAAATCCACTTGCTCACCTGTTACCTGATCCCACATACCCACCCCGTATTCGGAGCTTAGCCCTCTGCAGCTGGCATACACGTGACCGTGGCTGCTGCTGGCAAGCGCTCCTGCGGTGAAATTCTTGTGTTGGCCTCCTTGATTGCATACCTGGAATCTATGCTGCAACTTTCCGGTTCTGGTATTGAAGTTCGCCATGCCGCCGTGGCTGGGCTTGTCCACGCTGGCGCAAGTGCAGATGACGAGGCGTTCGGGATTCAGAAAATCCGCATCGTTAACATGTTGGTAACCAAGATTGAGAGGGTGTAGCTCCTCCATGGTCCAATCATAGACATGAACCATGCTGCCGTGTGCCACGCAGCATCCTCCGTCCTGCGCCGCTCTGATCGCAGTGGCGTCTCCTGTGGCTTGGCCGCGAATGGAAGCGGCGTGTCGCATTCGGTTTCCGTCCAGGCTGCGAGCCCATTTGGCGACACGGACTCTGTCCATGAGACCATAATAGAGCGCCTCTCTGTATAGAGCCTTTTCCGACATGTACGGAGGGATGTGAAGTTCTCCTGTTCGTAACAAGTCGAGGAGAAGGGAGAAATAGGCTGGATTTCTGTCCATGAAATACTCGTGGGAATTTGGTTTCCCATGTGCCCAATCGTGGCTGATCATGGCCCCAAGCATCGACTCCCGACCCACTCTGGACAGCGTAGTCAGGCTCGTCACAAATTGTTTCCCCCCAACGTTGAATTTAACTTTGTGATCATCATCCTGTTCTCGTCTCATAGCCATCTCTCCACAATTCTAAAACTAATCTTGACAATCAGAGAGCCCTCTGCCGTGAACGCTGGGCGCTGAATGAAATTGTGCCAATACCGTCGACTCCCGCCTGGCAGGTAAACAAGGAGAAGTCGTAGTGGTAAACACCAACTCGACCGTTTGTTAGATGCGATCGTTCTCATTTGGGTTTGTTTGAGTGGCCACTATGTTGGTGAAACTTGGTAGCAATCTACTCTGTGGGCTTGAATCCCGTTAAATTTTTAAGGGCAGTCTCAGTATGTGGGCTTGAATCCCGTCAAATTTTTAAGGGCAGTCTCAGTTTTAACCTGATGCAGTTCACTGAAAACCCCCAGTAACCTTCAGCCTTGAATCTCTAACCTTTTGTCCTTAACCGGAAGCCTGTAACCTTAAACAACCTGAAATCTTTCAACTTTCAACAGAAGCCTTGAGCCTTATGCCAAGCCCACCAAGTCTTTCAACTTGAACCTTTAGCCATTCAACTTTAGCCTTAAGCCAAGCACACCACACTAGATCTTACCTACCACAAGACATCACACCAAGAACGATATACAACAGCGCAGTTATCTACGTCGATTCACAATTTGAGGAGCACTGGAAATGTTGAGTAGCAGAGGAAATCGATGAGGAGGAGTTGGATGGAGGAGGAGCTGGCCGTGGAGAAGGAGAAGGACCCTATTGAGCCAACATAACCGAGAGATGAAAAGGACCCCAGACTGAATGGCTTCTTTGTGTGTAGTGAGTGAATGTCATGCAGCGAGTGAACAGCTTCTTTGAATGGCTCCGTGCAGGCAGTGAATTAATGGTTGGTTTCTTTATTTAGAATGGGTTCTATGTGCTGTGAACGGCTTCGTGTAGTGAACGATTAGGTGCACTGAACGCTGCTAAAGTGCTATGGGGCTACTTCGCTACTTGGGTTTTTATACCTGGCTCGGAGCAGGCTATAAGATTGCTTGGAACTTGATTCACAAAACGCCTCATTTGCTACTTTTGATTAAATAAATTGCTTCTCTTGGAAAAGGCCAGTTTTATATGGACAAATGTTCAGATTCTAATTTTAAAACTCATTTTAAACCAATCCAAATACTCAAAAAATCAATCAAAATTTTAGATTAGTCGAAAATTTAAAAAACAACTATCAGAAAATTTATCCAAAAAATAACTCTAACAAAAAATTGCTCACGAGTTAGTCCACTCCTGTTGTAAAATTGGTGAGATCCATGTTTTCATTGACCGTGTCTTTGCCCCCCTTGGATTACGTGTCATTTCCATTGACAACACTTATAGACAGGCATGAATTCTTTTGTATGTAAGAAGTTCGTAACCATTGTTGTAGTACTAGCACAGCCGCTAACTCACGGCTGAGAAGGTCGAAAGGTATTGGTTGAGAACGTCGAAAGATATCCACGCTCGATAAGTGGGTCGGCCAGCCAGCCATCGCCAGCCATCGAATATGAAACGAGCAAACAACGGACAATTGACCGGTTAATAATCCAAATGTGGCAATTATATGGTGCTACAGTAATTTCTTAATATGATTAGGTAAATGTTAAAAAGTAAGCAGGTTAACGGATGCATTCAAAAATATAAAGAAGTTATGAAGAGTAAATCACATTCATTGATTTGGGAAGACGACTAAGAATATGCCAGCATCTTCAATTGTTAGCGATCAGATTAGAATTTTAGATTAAAAGGTCATTAATCGCGCCCATTGCCAATAGGTATATACCTTTTGGCGTAATTAAATGATACTTGATTTTGAGATTCACTACACTATTCTAAATGCATATACTGTCCTCATTTTCATTAAATAAATGTTTCACCTTTAAATCATCTTTTCATATGCCCCCGATGGGGTGTCAACAAGTCATCGAGTCAACATTCCTCACTAAAGCCATGTCCATAATTTTTTCATCAACTCTGGATTGATGCTCGAGGACGAGCATTTATGATCGGTTTTAGGCTTCATATGTACAAAGATGGTGCTTAGTTTTTCCATCCAGCTACAAGTTTTTAACCTCTTTTCCATGGTATGCATAGTTATCATTTATTTTCGCGCCTCAAGGGTCTCTTTGTTTCTCCCTGTGTTTTTTTCCTACATCCTCGACTCTTGGTTTCCCTGCTTCCGCTCTAGTCCTCACGGTGTGAATCTCACAGGCGTTTTGTCTTTCACCAGTTACCATAACTTGGAGCACAACCTAGCTTTGAGTTTTCCTCCTCCTTCCTGCCTGACTCATGTTTGACTCTGCTGGTCTTTCATGCCTCGTGAGAGAGGCTGGCCAAAACGAGCTAGCCACCTTAGCTCACGGCTCTGGGGTCGCGACACACCAGACCTTCGCTCGGCGTCTCCAAAATGCCATTGTTACAGTGATTTAGCCATGTAGCCTAATAATAATCCCTCTGGTACCTCTGAGGATGTGAAACCCAATCTGTCTCATCCTTCAATCTTTGTTCCCAATCCTCCCAACCCAATCCCAGCTCCTGGTATCCACCCCAACTCACCTCCTCATCTTGGTTTCACATAGGTGCAATGAGAAGTCATTTGAGAGCTTTGACAAAACAACGATGAGCAAAAATTTTGACATGAACTGATGAAGGAGTGTCTAGACTGGCTGATGGGCTGATGGATTCAAGTGCAATAAACCCCTTAAGCATCACAGTGAAAAGGAGCTTCTCCAAACCATCATGACTCCAAAATGGCCAGAATCCTCCGAGCATGTGTTTCCATACACTAATCTCCCTAAATAGATTTAATGACAAGCTCTTTTTTGATTTCGTTAGTTTTTGTTTGGCTTGGTAGTCAACATAACCATGTTATGAGTATAACCAACCTCGGCTAATGATTAAGACTTATTATGTAATTAACTTTAACACTGGTTCCAGTGTTGGCATCACCAATCTCGCTGATATTTTATGTATTTTTTGTTTATAAAAGGTAATATAATAACTAGCTCATAAAAAAATGAGAGATGAATATGAAAATTTTTAAATTATTAATTTTCTTATGTAGAAGAAAGTTAAATGTTTTATAATTTTGAATTATCATTATTATTATTAATAAAAAAAATTGTCAAATTTGTCAATTTTTATTAGGTTAATTGATTAAGGTGTGGGTTTACAGTATGTTACACCTAAAAAGTCCACCCATGTCATCTTCTAGTGATTTTGATAGTATAGATACTTTGTGATTTCTTAATCAATCATTGAAATATTAATCCCCAAGTGACAACCATTTCTAACAAACAAACAAAAAATCAAAATTATAATTTTAAATTATTAACATTATTATTTTTAATATAAAATTAGATTTAATATTTTGAAATATTTATAATACAACTTAATTTTAATCTTATAATATTGATGATTAATATTTTTAATTTCCTATCAAATTTCAAATCAATATTATTAATTTATTTTTTTTATTATTTTGAACCACCAAACCGATTCCTTTATATTATTTTGAATAATTATTATTTGAAAACGTTTAAATAACAATTTTCTTATTTTAAATTATATAATGTTTGCAGAGATAATTTTAACTAGTGTTGACCAACGTTAGTGTTGGACAACTCACACCTCTTCGTAGTGGTAGTAGAATTGCCAACATCATCGTTAGAAAACCGGCATGGTTCATAAATATTAAGAAGGGTATACTAAAGAATTTTTTTGGGTTTTAATGGTGGGCTTAAGTTTGGGTATATTTCAAATTATATTTGTTTAATCAAGAATGGATTAAGGATGTATATTTTTTAAGTGGTTTTATTATAATTTAATTGTTAATTGATAATTATGATTGATTATATTTGTTAATATTTATAGTTTTATTATTTTTATTTAAAAAAAATCATCACTTAAAATAATTTGTTGATGAAATAAATATGTTTTTAAATATTGAATGGTTAACTTATTTCTTTATATTTATCAGATAAACTCTTACTTAATCATAAATATAAATAGTTTTAAACCTTAATTTAAAACCAAAAAATTAATTTCAACCTCTTATAATATTCTAAAATACATAATATTCCCTATGTTTTAAAATAATTGGTTAATAAGATAGATATGCTTTTAAATCTTGAATGGTTAACTTATTTCTCTATTTTTAACGAGATAAACTCTTATTCAATTAGAAATAATTTTAAACCTTAATCTAAAACCAAAAAATTAATTTCAACCCCTTATAATATTCCAAAATACACAATATTCCCTATGTTTTATCATAGTAGGAAACTAAGGGCGAAAAAAAATTGTAACATCAAGTATCTACCTCCACTTAATTCCATAATTACAACTAAAATATATCCAAAACGTTAATAAACATATTTTATCATTGATTAAAATTCTGAAGTATACATATATTTTAAGTTAAAGGGAGATTCCAACATTTGTCTTTTTGAGTTGATTTTAAAAGGATTCTAATCCGCATGGCATCTCAAAACTTGTCCCGGCATATGTGACCAACAACGGATGCACTTAACGACATGTGCATATGCCAAGATGCGTGAGTCATGTTATGGAAGAGATTTGCATGTGGTAATGATTAAGTCGCTACGAGGACATATATTGATAGGTCGGATTTACTAATCAGTGTATTGAAATTATATATATATATTAACAATTATATTTAAGTAAAAATTATTTGATGTAAGTTGATTGGTATTATTTTTCATTTTTTATTTAAATATGGTTGTTAGTTGACGATCAGGGTGTATGGGCACAATCATGAATATATTTATACATTTTAAATGTAATAATTAAGTTTTATTTAATAATTACTAAATTTTTATTTAAAATAAAATTATTATTTTACTAGTAAAGATTACGGAGGTATACATACCTTATCTCCCTTAAAATTATTATTTTACTAGTAAAGTCTACGGAGGTATACATACCTTACCCCCCTTAAAATTATTATTTTACTAGTAAAGTCTATGGAGGTATACATACCCTACCCCCCTTAAAATTATTATTTTACTAGTAAAGTCTATGGAGGTATACATACCTTACCCCCCTCTGGATTTGAACTTGTGACCTTTTAGGAGGAAACAGATGTTCTTAACCATTAGGCCCACTGATGCTGTAATTAATAATTCATGAATAAAGTAAAAAAACATTTATAATACATTATAACATAAACACATCAATCTACTTATAATAGATTAATGTATTATTTAAATAATACATTAATGATATATAAATGAATGTATAAATTAAGGTATTAAAACATTAATCTTTTATGTAATGTATTATTATTTTAATTAATAAATAAAAATACATTTATATATATTAATAATTAGAATATTTATTAATTAAATAATACAAATATAAAATATGTATAAATTAATAAAATATTAAAGTATTCTTAATAAATACATAAAAATAATAAAATAAAAAATAAATAATACATTAAAATAATAAAGTATTAGCAATAAATGAATAAACTTCCCTAGATGGGGTGTCACCTAGCATAGAGGGGCCATGTGGTACAACACTTGGCTAGGCCTTAAATATAGGCCATCGACCTCATCCCCTCACCATTAAAAATGGGGGCAAGCTGGTTCAGCCAGGTCGATGAGCCAAGACTTCTCGTGCGCATGATGAGAACAGAACCACAGAGCACTCAACAAACTTCCTTAATGGCGGGTCTGGTCACTTTACTCCTCATGAATTTACTCGATTTCAGAGAGGAAGAGGTTCATTTGGAGTTGAAGCTACAACATTGGAGCATCCTTGAGCTCTAGTGCGACTGGAATGGTCTAATTGTCGTCAGAGCCACTACTTGGTACCTCCAAATGCCAAGGGAACGAGGCAAGCCTCGCAAGGGGGTTGCCTGGTATGCTTCGGCTGCGCGCAAAAAGAGACAACAAAACTTCGAGCGAGCACTGTCCATGGCAAGGACGCAGCTTGTCCGAAGACACAGAAGACCTAAGCTGCCTCCCATGGCCTATACTGAAGAAATTATCTCGGATAAAGCATTCAAGTTCCCCCAGCACACCTACTTTTCACAGTCCCAGATAATTGGAACCCGTCGACATGTTTTCCCGGGGAAACTACCCAGCGGACCCTCGAGGAACATCATAGCTCTAACACAGGAGAAGTCCTATTGGACGATTTCCCCCCCTGCTATATCATAAAAGAAATTTTGGTAGAGATGGATGCAAAACCGACCGCAGGAGCAGTCGAGATCCCTCCAATAGAATCCCTAGAACAAAACGATGTAGCTGAGGCCGAGGCAATTGGTATGGAAGGCGAGGCGTTAGGGTCTAGTTTGGATAGGGAGGGTGGCACCGCTCCTATGCCACGTCCTCTGTCTATCATGCAAGAGGAAGGGCGTGGCAACCTGCCACTCCTCCACCCGGACCACATGAAGTTAATCTTTGAACTACGAAGCTTGGTGGAGGACGTAATCCACCGCACCAGTCTAGTAAGCCAATGAGTAGACTTGCTCTATGAGGCCTACTCCAATACACCGCCAGGACAGCGTTGCGCGACGTGTGCAGAAGCCTTCGTGGTGATAGCCACCGAGGATGGCGAGGGAGACATGGATGAAGGCAAGGCCACCGAGTAAAATATCATAGTTAATAGTTTTAGTCTTTTTCTCTGTTTTCCTTAGACTAGGCATGGCTAAACGCCATTATTTTGTAACTCTAAGACTCAAAGCTTTTTCTTAGACTAATGGCTGCTAGTTGTCTTGGTTTCCTACGGGAAAGACAAATGGCAGCCAATCTATCTCCCTCATAGATTGCATAGCTAGCCAGCTGTCTCGGTTTCCGCTTACACGACGAGACAGTTGGCAGACATGGTGTTTATGGTTTAACCTTTTTTTGAAAAGTTAATACAACAGACTCTTCTCTTTTTTACTTAAAAAATAAAAATAAATGAATAAACTTTTTGAGGTCACTACCAAGCCATACACAAAGAGGTATACATACTCTACCTCCTTTTGGATTTGAACTTATAACCTCTTAAGAGGAAACACATATTCTTAATCATTAAATCCACTAAAGTTTGTATACTTTATAGGATAAATACAATATACCATAAGCATATATACTTAGAATAGATTAATGTATTATTTAAATAATACATAAATCATATATAAAATAATATATAAAATAATAAATACATTAATGTGTTCAACTATTAAATGTAGTAAATAATTTAAACATTAATTTTATTTATTTATAAGTTAAAATATTAAGACATTATAGAATATAATGTATTGAAATACATTGATACATTAGTTATTAAAAATAGATTTATAATAGGTCCCCGAGGTGTAGGACAGTCGGTGACGGAGTGTGTTGTTAAGCCACTCCGTGTTGTTAAAGTCACCGGTTCGAAATCTGCGGGGACAAAAAATCCAACCATGTTAAAGGTTGGTGTGGCTCAGGCCGGGTGCGATCCCCGGGTGATTTTGACAGCTTAGATGCCCCTGA